>BLBF01000048.1:12488809-12507353 GCA_015471245.1 Laticauda colubrina | reverse complement strand
TTTCTTAGGCTTTTGCGGGTACTTACATGTGTGCTGTTTAGCTTCCTTCGGGTATTATCCCACGTCATTGTAGTTCTGTTAAAGTTGTAGCAACGTTTCAGCAGAATCTCATATATATATATATATATTTTTTTCTAAAACTTATTAGTCATATATTTTCACCCACCTTATTCTTATACAACAGTCCGAGCAGCTTTTCAAAATCCATCTCCGGATTCTTAACCTTTCAAAGTTCTATCTTAATATCCCCAATAACTTCTCTTTCATTGCTGGGTTAGTTTAATTTTCTAAATTTTACTGTGTGATTATTTGGAGGGCTGCAATCAAATGTTCATCTGGCTTTCTATTTCCTTCTGTATTTTATTAGGCAGCTTAGAACTTACGTTTTAAAGTTCAATATTTTTTCTGTTATTGTGTGATTTTATATAACTCCTGAGTTATATAATGACTCTGTAATGAAGTTTTATATTAAAAAATGTTGGTAAACATATGAGGTTTATGGAAAAATTTTGATGAAGTTGAACAGATTTCCAAGGAGAGAGAAAATATTTTTTTAAAAACTTCAATATTCTAAAAGTTTTATTTAAATTACCAAATTATTAAAGAGAGTTGGAACTGTATTCCAATACATAATGCTTTCCTGTGCTGGCTTTCTAATTGCATTAAGATACTTATTGTTAAATAATTTTAGTCAAGCTTTAATTGGATCTGGAACTGCTCATTTCATTTATTTATCTATTTTTTTTGCAAAATTTGCAAGATGCAACCTCACATCTTTGGTGGATTTGGGATAAAGGGAAGAAATACTGAGGCCAGATTTTTGTTTTAATTCCAGAGATTCTTAAAACCAAAAAAAAAAAAAAATGAAATCAGAATGCTTTTCTTTTAGGACTATTGGACAAAGAACTAGAAAAAATAAATTGGAACATTACCTATTCTGACTTCAGTGAGAATTATATATGCACAAAAATGGAAAGACAAATTGTTTATGGAGATTCTCAGTCATCCAAGTCAGGGTTGTCCCAAACCTTTTTCAAAAAGCAACATGACTTTCCTTGTTTTTTGCTTGAAGATGTTTCGCTTCTCATCCAAGGAGCTTCTTCAGTTCTGACTGAATAGTGGAGGATGGAAGGATTTATATTCCTTGCAGTCATCTGGTCATTAGTACTCTCTCTGAGAGTCGTTGAGGCCACTTCCGTCCTCCACCATTTAGTCAGAGCTGAAGAAGCTTGGATGGTAAGTGAAATGTTTTCAAGGAAAAACACATAAAGTCCAATTGGCTCTTGAAAAAGCATCTTTGGGAAAGACAAATTTGGAGATTAGATGAAAAAAGTGATGAAGATGGCAGAAATGGCAAAATTGACTGCTTTAATTCAAGAAATAATTCATCCTTTTTTGTTTCCACTTGGAAACTACTTGGGCTTTAAACTTTAAACAGAAAAAAATGGAAATTTGATTTTAGGTTTAGATTATTAAGTTAACTTAATAACTTGTTATAGAAATGAAAAGTTATAAAAATGAATGGTACTTGCTAAATAGAAGCAAGTATAGGAACTTCTGTGGTGCAGTAGTTAGAGTGCAGAACTGCAAACTACTTCTGCAGCCAGCTGCCTACAATTTGGCAGATCGAATCCCACCAGGCTCCAGACTGACTCAGCTTCCCATCCTTCTGAGGTGGGTAAAATGAGGACCCAGATTGTTGGGGGAAAGAGGCTGACTCTGTAAACCACTTAGAGAGGGCTGGAAAGCACTATAAAGCAATATATAAGTCTATGTACTATTATTTTTTTTCCTTCCTTCCTTCCTTCCTTCCCTCCCTCCCTCCCATCCATCCATCCATCCATCCCAGCTCAAGGTTGACTCAGCTTCCCATCCTTCCAAGGTGGGTAAAATGAGGACCCAGATTGTTGGGGGCAAGAGGCTGACTCTGTAAACTGCTTAGAGAGGGCTGGAAAGCATGATAAAGCAGTATATAAGTCTAAGTGCTATTGCTATTGCTAAATGTCTAAAGAAAAAAGTTTGAGGTTGTAACTGTATTTTGTATTCTACTGCACTGAAATACAATTGGCAGTCACTATTTTTTCCTCTCTTTTCTTTATTTTTCCCTATTTCTTTATCACTTTTATTTTTATTTGTATAATGAAGTTGAATAAAAAAAACCAATCTCAGACTTTGCAAGAAGGTTCTCAGAAAAGGGTAGCAAGCAGGTCTAAAATTTCAAAAAATATCAAAATGGCCACAGAAGGGTGATGTTAGTGACTATACAAGAAGATGGCACCCAATAATAATGTTGGAAGGGATTTTGGAGATATTCCAGTCTAACTCCCTGCTTAAGCAGGAGATCCTATACCATTTCAGACAAATGGCTGTCCAACCTCTTCTTAAAAGCCTCCAATAATGGATCACCCACAACTCCTTGTAGCAAGTCATTCCACTGATTCATTTTTCTAACTCTCAGGAAATTTGTCCTTAGTTCTGGGTTGCTTCTTCCCTTCAGTAGTTTCTATCCATTGCTTCTTCTCCTCCCTTCAGGGGCTTTGGAAAATAGCTTGATTCTTTCTTTTTTTGTGACAATCCTTCAAATACTGGAAGACTGCTTTAGTGTCACTCCTAGTCCTTTGCTTAGTTAGATTAGATATATCTAGTTCCCTCAATTGTTCATTGTATGTTTTAGCCTCCAGTCCCCTAAAAATCTTTGTTCTTCTTCTCTGCACTCTTTCTAGAATCTCAACATTTTTTTTGGTATTGTTTCGACCAGAACTAGCCATTCTGGTATTCCAAGATAGCCTTGTTTTGTTGTTAGTTGCGAAGTCGTGTCCGACCCACGGCAACCCCATGGACAACGTTCCTCCAGGCCTTCCTGTCCTCTACCATCTTCCGGAGCCCCTTTAAGCTCATGCTGACTGCTTCAGTGCCTCCATCCGGCCCCCTCCTTCTCCGCCGTCCCCTTCTTCTTCTTTTGCCCTCAACTGTGCCCAGCAGGAGGCTCTTCTCCAGTGAATCCTTCCTTCTTATGAGGTGGTCAAAGTCTTTGAGTTTCAGCTTCAGGATCTGGCCTTCTAAAGAGCAGTCAGGGCTGATCTCCTCCCGGACTGACCAGTACCAGTTGGATCGCCTTGCAGTCCAAGGGACTTGGAGGAGTCTGCTCCAGCACCATAGTTCAGAGGCCTCCATTCTTTGGTGCTCAGCCTTCCTTATGGTTCAATTTTCACAGCCATACATTAGCGCAACTTAAAGCTATACTATAACTTATTGTGATGTTGATGCTATCCCTTCTGTTGATGCAGCCTAGGACTGCATTGGCTTTTTCCGCAGATGCAGCACACACTAAGACATCAGGATCAGAAATGGGTATTCAGCAGGTTCTGACCAGTTCTGGAGAACCGGCAAATCCCACCTCTGACTGGCCTCACCCCCATCTCTTCTCTGCCTCCCATTGAGTCCCAGCTGATTGGCTG
Source organism: Laticauda colubrina (assembly GCA_015471245.1). Taxonomy (NCBI): domain Eukaryota; kingdom Metazoa; phylum Chordata; class Lepidosauria; order Squamata; family Elapidae; genus Laticauda; species Laticauda colubrina. The sequence continues at coordinate 12,503,895 of BLBF01000048.1, read as the reverse complement.
GGTCTTCTTTCTTTGCCCTGCACAGGAGAACAGGGCTGGAAAGCAGGTCAGTGGGGACTGGAGAGGGAATGGAGATATTGCAGTAACCTTTCACTGCCACGCCCACCAAGCCAACCCACGCCCACAGAACCAGTAGTAAAAAATTTTGAATTCCACCACTCTCACAGGTACTACTGTTGAGACAGGTACCATCTATTCAATAAATTTGTTTTTTCTTGGCTATGTGTAGGAACTTACTTTTTTTTTAACCACTGAATTGCATTTTGTTGGACAGGGTTCCATGTTCAAGTCTGTCAAAACGAGCCAGTTTACTTAGAGGTAAAGGGAGGTTCTTGAGAGACGTGGCATCTTGAGCTTGTAATCTCAACGTAACAAGGTTGATTAGGCTGAGTCGCTTTTTCCACAGATTAGAATAAATTGGCTTTAATGGTGCAAACAGCCGCCTTTCTGACCTTCAACGTTCCCGAGACTGTAGGCTGTTTTTTCAGCACTATTGTTTTTTCCCCTTTCCCCAAAAAAAAAAAATTATAAAAAAGGATGGGGCTTTTAATATTTTTTTTTTTTAAAAAAAACCACATTGTTTCCTTCAACTACTTAAAACAAAAACAAAAAAAACAAAGCACAAGTTTAGAAACTTCAAGAGTTTTTGGGACCCTGAACTGAGATCTATATCTTTATTTAAAACATAGGTCAATTCACGTGGGAACCACTTTCACCAAGGTTGCTGGCAGACAATTTCCTAGGTAAAATTATTGTCATTTTCCTTGTTATACTGAGCACTTTTATTCCAGAAATAATTTGGGTGGCTCCTGGGAAGTTAGACTTAGGATCCTACACCAAGGTGCAACTAGCTAGTGGTGTTCCCCGTTGGACAGGGAACTGAACGTTTTAGAAGGTGTTTAAGTCTTTCCTAACTGGACAAGTTTCAGGATTGTGGACTTCAACTCCCAGAATTCCTTAGCCAAGATCTCTCTTGTCAAGAAACCCTTCATTCAGTCCCATTGTCATTGAACGAATGGTGGAATGTCTGTGGAGTTAATCATACAGATCATCGTTTTCTGAAAAGGTGATTTTCCAAAAAGCAACTTGACTTTCTTGGGTTTTTTTTCTTCTTTGAAAATGTTTTGCTTCTCATCCAGGAAGGTTCTTCAGTTCTAACCTCAGTTTTTCAGTTCTCAAGCTCTTCAGTTAGAACTGAAGAAGCTGCTTGGATGAGAAGCAAAATATTTTCAAAACAAAAAAAAAACCCAAGAAAGTCCAGCTTTTTTCCTCTTTTTTCTTTTGGAAAAGCATCTGTAGGTGAATGAATATCCCTTAAGGCCCAGTCCCACTGGTCGACGGACGCAAAGCATATGCATAAAGGACACAGCGGACGAGCAAAATTTCAGGGGTGGCTCCATCCGTTGCCATCCGCTTCAAAAAGTGGCGAAAATTTGCATAAAAAGAATGGAAAAGAATGGAAAAGAACGGACGTGGGTAGTATGTAGCGGGGATGTTAAACGATGTTCATAGGAAGCCTAGCAGATGAAAGTGGATGGAAGCGGATGACACCTCCGAAGGGGTTCCGGGGGAAAATTTCGAAGCGGATGCATCACGTACGCCTAAAGGAAAGAAAGGGGATGCCGCGCAGATGCATATCGGATGCAAACCATTCACTGCGCATCCTTTCTATTTCCGTGCTACTAACGATGTATAGACGTTCCCTGTACCTTTTCTTTCCTCCCTCTTTCCGTTTTCAGCTGCAGCGGACGTGAGTTGCGAGGATGCCCAGAGGATGCAGAGAGGATACAGCGGACGTTTAACAGATGATAAACGGATATAGAACGTTTGTTGCTCGTATATGTCGCAGATCTACATCGTACACGGCGGAAAGTTCATCCGTTCACAAAGTTTTGTGCAGCTCAAAACTTCTTGCGCGGATGAAATCGCAGTGGACGGTTGCTCGACGGATGGAGCGTATGAAACACATATGCAGTGAGTACACAATGGATGCATAGCGTTTTCCAACGGATGGCAAGCTTTTTTTAACATTTTACATCCTCTTTGCATCCGTAGGTGCAGTGGGACCGGGCCTTACTCAAGGGTCACCCACAGTTCTTTCCATTCCAAGGTAATTTCAAAATACCTACTCAGGAAAGAGTTACAAGTAAACCTTGAAGTAGGAATTACAGGTAGCCAGTCATTCCTTGACAGGTAGTCCTTGGCCCGAGACCACAACTGGGCTAAAACTTCTGTCGTTAAGTGTGACATTTGTTAAGTGAGCTTTGTCCCATCTTACGAACTTTCTTGCCACAGTTGCTAAGTGAATCACTGCAGTTGGTAAGTTACTGATATGCTTGTTCAGTGAATCTGACTTCCCCTTGGATTTCACCTGTGAGAATGTTGCGAAGAGGGGAATTACGTGAGCCCAGGTCATTGTGACCATCATAAGTATGAATCAATTGCCAAGTGTCTGAATTTTGAACATGTGACCATGGGGATGTACATGTGAAAAATGGTCATAAGTCACTTTTTGCAGTGCTATTGTGACTTTGGTCACCAAATGAACTGTTGTAAGTCAAGGACTCTCTGTACAGTATGGCTCCTCCACATATTATGAGCCTCCTCACAACTGACTTGGCGAATCTGCCATCGGTTTGGCATTGATTTTTGGCAATTGCACCCAGGGACCTTCTCCAGGATAAGTTGTTTTCCAACCTGCCCTCCGGGAATATTTTTCCCATCCAGAACAGACGATGGAGTTTATCCTCTGGCCCTTTTGACAGACAGGAAAGGTTAGGTTAGCCTGACATTTGGAACTTAAAGACTTTAAGGAAGAACAGTGAATTCTCCCTTGCCTGCTTATGTTTCTTTCCTCCTCCTGAGCGGTAAGGCAGGCATTCATTTAGAAACTGCTCAACATAAACAGAAGATAAGAATGGGACCAAATTAGTTCCGCTGTTTGTTTCCTCTTATTGAGGACTTCAGCTCTTGAGCTAAGAGGTTCAGATTTTTTTAATTTGCTGTGCTAAAAAAAATAAAAATCCACTTGGCATATAGTTCCTAAGTCCCTTTAGTCATAATTCTAGTAAAGGAAGGGTAAAGGTAATCCTTGACTTACAACAGTTCATTTAGTAACCATTACAAGTTACAACAGCACTTTAAAAAGGTGATTTATGTCCCTTTCTCACACCTACAACTGTTGCCACATGGTCATGCAATTAAAATTCAGGGGCTTGGCAACTGACTCATATTTATGATGGTTGCAATGTCCTGGGAGGAGGGGAGATTGTGTAATCCCCCTTTGCAGCCTTCTAACCAGCAAATTCATTTTGCAACCGTTGTTATTAGCAACTGCAGTGATTCACTTAACAGCCAGGATGATTAAGGACTGGAGACTAAAACATATGAAGAACGGTTACAGGAACTGGGCATGGTTGATCTAGTGAAGAGAAGGACCAGGGGAGTAGCAGTCTTCCAATATTTGAGGGGCTGCCCCCAAAAAGAGGGAGTCGATCTACTCACCAAGGCACCCGAAGGCCAGACAAGGAACAATGGATGGAAACTTATCGATGAGAGATTCAACCTGGAAATAAGGAGGAATTTTCTGACAGGGAGAGCGATCAACCGATGGAATAGAAGTTGCCCTCGGAAGTTGTGGGAGCTTCATCACTTGAGACCTTCAAGAAGAGGCTGGACTGCCCTCTGTCAGAAATGGTGTAGGGTCTCCTGCTTGGGTGGGGGGTTGGACTAGATAACCTACAAGGTCCCTTCCAATTCTGATTATCTGTTATCTGTTAACTGTGGCAAGAAGGGTTGTAAAATGTGGGACCCAGATCTGGGGAAGGACTACCGTCAAAACAGCCCATGAAATGTCCTTCAAGCTTTAAGCTTGGATGATCCTACAGTTACATGGATTTTTTCTTGATGTCTCGGAGTTTACATGCTCCAGAATCAGGTACCAGAAGAAGCTGAAATGGTTCGTCAAAGTTTGCCAAGATGCCATCTGCATAATGTTCCTCGCACCAGGATGTCAACATAGCTTCAAGTATGCCTTGGCATAGGGCAGCCTTGGAATTAGGATGACAAATTAGGTTTTTTTTTTTAACCTTGACAAATTTAAGATGTGTGGACTTCAACTCCCAGAATTCCCCAGCCAGCCATGCCTAAACTTGCCAAAGTTGAGAAAAACAAACTGATTTCACACTTTGCTTTGCTACCAAAGCAAAAACCCACCAAGACACATGCCTACAGTACAAAATAGGTTAAAACTTCTTGTCATTTGGGTTCCAGAATGATAACAGATAACAGATAATCAAATTGGAAGGGTCCTTGTTGGTCATCTAGTCCAATCCCCCACCCAAGCAGGAGACCCTGCATCATTTCTGGCAAATGGCAGTCCAGTCTCTTCTTAAAAGCATCAAGTGATGAAGCTCCCACAACTTCTGAGGGCAACTTGTGTTCCCTTGGTTGATGGTTCTCACTGTCAGAAAATTTCTCCTTATTTCCAGGTTGAATCTCTCCTTGTTCAGTTTCCATCCATTATTCCTTATCTGACCTTTGGGTGCTTTGGAGAATAGTTTGACCCCCTTCCTCCTCTCTGTGGCAGCCCCTCAAATATTGGAAGGCCACTATCATGTCTCCCCTGGTCCTTCTCTTCCCTAGACTAGCCAGGCCCAGTTCCTGCAACCGTTCGTTGTGTTTTAATCTCCAGTCCCCTAATCATCCTGGTTGCTCTTCTCTGCACTCTTTCTAGAGCCTCCACATCTTTTTTATAGTGTGGGGACCAAAACTGGATGCAGGACCAGGGGTGGGATTCTACCAGTTTGCACCTATTTGCTAGAACTGGTTGTTAACATTCTAAGCAGTTCGGAGAACCGATTGTTAGAAGAAATTCCTGGACTAATCCTGTAAGAAAGGCAGGAAGGAAACATTCTGGTGTTGCTGACAGAAACTGCCTCTCTGTTAACCCGTATTACATTCTTGGTAGGACTGGACTTCCTGTCTCTGGAACTTCTCTGGAGTTTTTTCCCCTCCTTTGCTGGTACTTTGCTTGTGTGGAGGGACCATTCAAAGTTACAATGGCACTGAAAAAAGTGACTTATGACCATTTGTCACACTTACGATGATTACAACATCCTCACAGTCATGAGAGGCCAAGCAAGGAGATGGTGCCTCGATGTGAATGATATTGAGTTGGCCACACCCAGCCAATAACATGACCACCAAGCCACACCCACAGAACTGGTTGTTAAAAAAATTGAATCCCATCCCTGTGCAGGACTCTAGGTGTGGTCTTACTAAGGCTTGATAGAGTGGTATTAGTACCTCCTTTGACCTTGACTGTATCCCTCTGTTAATACAATTTAGGACTGCATTGGCTTTTTTGCTGCTGCTGCACATGGCTGGCTCCTATTTAGCTGGTTGTCCACTAAGACTCCAAGATCCCTCTCCCAGTTATTGCTATTGAGCCTGGTTTCACCCAGTCTATATGTGTACCTTTTTTGTGTACTGTATAATCCAACGCTTCACAACACAGAAATTTTTGCCGGGGATCCATTCATCTGGATGGACGCGGTGGTTATGAATGCATACGTATTTAGGGCGAAGAATCAGCCAGGGACATTTTTCTGAGAAAGCTAAATAATTCTGCCTATCGTAAGCAGAAACATTATTTGAAGCTTTGCACTCTTCCATGTCTGCCTTTCAAATACATACCAGGGGTTTAAATGCTAATTACAACTCTCCAAACGAAATGCAAACATATACTCACCGATCGATGGATCTTGACAATATCACTGACAAAGTCAGAAGAATGCAGCCATATGGACCAGCCTCAAACTGAACGGCAGGACAAGGGGAAAGTGGAACAAGAAAATACGGAGCCATGAGTAAAATAGGGACTTCCCCAAGCATTTGTGGTTGGACAAAAAAAATGTACGCACTGGTTGTTCATGGTTTCTGGGATATTTTTTAGATGTTTTGGATATTTAGAGAGGCAATGGGGTCTAATGGTTAAGGCATCCAGGAGATGGTGAATTCTAGCCAGCTCTAGGCACAAAAGCTATCTGGGTGACTTTGGGCCAGTCACCAGGAGACTGGAAGTTCTAGTTTTGCCTTAGACATGAAAGCCAGCTGGGCCAGTCACCAGGAGACGGGGAGTTCTAGTCCCGCCTTAGGCATGGCTGTCATGTATGACAGTTATGGCTTTAGGTACATGTCTAAATCAGGTCATCCTTGGAACCAACCTGATTTTTACAATCTTTTTGCATTAATAGAAGGCCATGATTGTTAAGCAAACCAATAGTTCACTAGAGGTACAGCTGCTGGTTTTCAGCAAAATTGTCATAAAATGAGGTCATGTGACTGCAGGATGCTACAAAAAGCCGTAAGTGTGGCCTGGTTGTTGGGTGCCTGAATTACAGTCACATAACGGCACTTTTGTGCATGTGATTATCAGAACTTTGCATCCAGGTCCTAAGTACCTCCGGGGAAGTCCGTCGCAACTTTGAACAATTGCTAAGCAACTGGTCCGAAGTCGAGAATTACCTGTGAAGCGTATTTCATGAGAATTCCTATGGTTTTGTTCTTAGTTTTTCAACATTGTTCAGAAATGAGATGATTGCTATTAAATTACAGCTAGTCCTCTGTTTACAGCAGTTCATTTAGTGACCGTTCAAAGTTATAATGTCCCTGGGAAAAAGTGACTTACGACCATTTTTCACACTTACAACTGTGGCACCGTCCCCTTGGTCATGTGATCAAAATTCATATGCTTTGCAACTGGTTCGTATTTATGACAGTTGCTATATCCCAGGGGTCATGTGTGAATCCTTTTTGTGACTAGGAAAGACCGTGGGGAAGCCGGATTCACTTAACAACCATATTGCTAATTTAACAACTGGATGGATTCACTTGGCAAAACTCACTTAAACAACTGTCTTGCTTAGACAAACGAGAAATGTTGGGCTCCGGTGTGATTGTATTTTTTTTTCTACAGTTTTAAAAAGTTTTATTACATTTTAAAAAATTCCATTTCTAAATAAAGTGTGTATTATAATAATATAATATTATAGTATTGTTGTTAATAATAACAATAATAACAATAACAACAACAATAATATTTGCTTATCCATTTTAATAGACCTTCCTTATAAAATTAATCCTTCTCCTATATTTCCGTATTTCTAACTTCTGTTTTTATTGGCTAGCCATTGACAAATGAGTCCAGTGCAATTGTGATATTTGAAGACCACTTGTGTCTTTGCATTGCAACTTGCCTAACTTTTTAAGCCAAACTTGCCTAACTTTTTAAAAGCAAATAAGCAATTTGGTTCCTAGAGACGGCATTCGCAATGGCACAAACACACAGCCCAGCCTCTTGCTAACCTACATCGTGAGCCAATGGGGAAATTTCCCCCCTCCCCCTCTCTCAAAGTCCTAATTAGCCTGCCCTTCCTTAATTTTCAAATCAAAATAAGATTGGCGAATGCGGTTCAGATCAGGAAAAGCCATTAAAAACTAATTCATCCTGTTCCACAAACATCGTTCCTTAAGTACCACTTGAAACAATTTCTCAGTTAAGGAGAAGAAGACTTTAAAGAGGGGAAAAAAGGCTATCGAAACCTTCTCAATTGACTTTTTTGTTGAAGAAAAAGATAAAATTAGTGATTTATGGATTTGAGGATTTAAAAAAGGGTTCTGGGAGAAATGGAAAAAATTAGATGTCAACGGTTTTGTTATTCCTTTATTTGGCAGAGAACGCCATAATTTTGTGCTTTCCTTCTTTTTCCACTTCTTTCCAATTTCCTGACTTCTTTGTTTGTCTTCATTTTTCTTCAGTATTTTATAACTATTTATTGTATTGCAACACTCTTAAGATATGCATATGTATATGTATTACTCTACATGCCTATTGTAGTTCAGAGTATCCCCATGGCAAGATAGGCAGTAAATACATTTAACAAATAGGATAAATGTTTGTTTGTATGTATGTGTGTGTGTGTGTGTGTGTGTGTCTATGTATTCGGTCATGCATCATTGGATGCTCCTGCCATTTTATTACATTTTATTACTTTTAATTCGTGATAAAGTTGCTGGATTACCAATGGGAAGAATGTCAGCCATTCTTTTACCTCACAGGGTTTTTGTGAGGAAAAATAGGAGGAGAGATCATAAGTGAGCCAGCTGCAACTCTTGGAGGAAAAGCAGCCCAATAAATCTAACAGGCAAACTGCGCTGCATTGCACTGTTTTATTTAATACATTCTAATTCCCTGGCATTCTTGGCTGTCATTTAGGGCTTAATCCTTTTATTTTGTTACCTATCTGAGCCAATCTGGTGTAAAGTCAGGAAAAAGTGAGTTCTAGTCTCACCTGAGGCATGAAAGCCAGCTGGGTGACTCTGGGCTAATCAGCAGGAGGTGGTGAGTTCTAGTCCCACCTTAGGCATGAAAAGTGGCTGGGTGACCATAAGCCAGTCATTCCCGCTCAACCCAACCTACCTCACAGGATTGTTGCTGCACAGAAAGTAGGAGAAGGGAAGGAGGTATGCCTGTCACTTTGACTTATTTATAAATCACAGGTCGTCCTTGCTTAACAACTATTTTTCTTAGTGAATGTTCAAAGTTACAACAACCCTCCCCCCAAAGGGGTTTGTGATCCAGTCTGGAGTTATGATTGACACACCCCCACCCACACCCCCACACCCCATACCTTTGTTCATATGACCACATTTTGGGCTCTGGGCAACCAGCTCAGTTTTATCATCGTTCCTTAGTAACATTACAGTGATTTATTATTATTATTTGCCAGTTTCTGACCTTTTCATTTGATTTCAGATTTAAAAAAAAAACAACCCACCCACTGATAATCAATGGATTAGCTTTACAACTGTTTGCTTTGCTTTGCAACCATGCATTCATTTTATAACTGCAGCCAAAACAAGTTGCAAATGGGGTTAGCCATGTGGGTGCCTTGGCTTATGACCATTCCTGATTTACGACAAGAATTCTAGCCTCCATTACATTATGTAATGCTAAACCCTACCTGTAATAAAGGCAGGGTTTTTTAAATAAAATTTAAAAACAAAATGAAATAAAATAAAAATTTAAAAATAAAATTTATCATAAAATAAAATTTAAAAAAGCAAGCTGGAGCGCAGTTAAGAGCCGCATCTAAGCCACACATTCCACTCCTGATAAACTGGTGTGTCTTTCCAAGACCACGTGGCAGTAGTGCTTTTAAACATGCAAGCAAAAAACGGCAATAAGAAGTGAAGTATAATTTGATTGCTCCTTTCCCGGCCTCATACCTGATGGGCATTCTGTTGTAGGAACATCAGCAGATCTTCGTATGTTGTAATAAAGTGCAACAGAAGCTGCAAAAAAAGAGGAAAATGAGATGCAGGCAAAAGCAAAATGTGGACATTTAGGCGACAAATCACCCAAATGACACATTTTTTAAAAAGCAGAAATCCCAATCCTGCTGGGGTTGGAAAAGAAATACGTGGCAGGCTTGGGAATTCTGAGAGTTGAAGCCCACCTATCTTAAAGTGGCCAAAGCTGGCATACACACTGAATCACAATCACACACACACACACACACACACACACACACACACGCACACACTTTGTTTGGGTATTTATCCATGTCATTGTAGTTGTGCTTTTAAAGTTGAAGCAACGTTTTGGCAGAATATCATCTGCCATCATCAGGCTTCTGTATCGTCTGTGGGTCAGGCTATCACAGTCGTTGGTTTTAAATTTGAGGCTAGCCAACTGCTGTGCCAGGATGTTTTTTTCCACATCCTGATTGGTTGGGATTGATTGGTCTGTGTTTTTTTTTTCCACATCCTGATTGGTTGGGATTGGTTGGTCTGTGTTTATGGGACTTGGAGTTTGATTGATTGGTGTTTCTGGTTTCTTCTGTCTGTTTTGTGGCTTTGATTGGCTGGCAACACTCTGTTCCTCTGTTGGAGGCTTTCAGTGCAGCTTGGCTTCGTGTGAAAGGACGGCTGCTATCCATTAGGAAGCCAGGTTTCACCTGGGTGCCTGGTGGGGGATTGTTTGAGTTGGAGGCATCAGAGGGAGTCTGTTTGTGCTCAGGTGTTTGCCTGTTTTGTGGTGTGGAGATCTTTCTATCTGAGAGTGCAGGCTTCCAAATGATTGACAGTCTGCTGAAATCATCTCTTCTATTCATGCTTTCAGGTCCTTTTTCAATCTCTATGGCTTCTCTGATGATTCTGTGGCTGGGGTTTTCTATAGTGGCTAGGGTTTTAGTGCCATTGAAGTTGATGTTACGACCTGTGGCTTTCATGTGTTGGACCTAGTGAGGAGGTGTATTCCAGCTTTTTTACTGCATTTTTGTGTTCATCCAGGCGGGTACTTATTCTTCTATTGATCTGTCCAATGTATGTGGCAGGGCATGATGCACAGGGGTTTTCGGGTGTGCCTTGGTTTTCCAGGTCAATTTTATCATTGGGGTTTCTTAGGATAGCTGCTATTTTTCTGTCTGTTTTGAAGGCAGTCTTGATGTGATCGCCTGTAGTATCTTACTGATTTTGTCTGTAGTATCTCTTATGTAGAGCATTATGTTCCATAGGTCTGTTCATCTTCTAGGTCTCCATTATGTCTCAGTGTGTTTTTGTGGATCAGGCCTGTGATTTTTACTTTTGTGGAAGCCGTTGGCTGTCAGTACTTTAGTCAGGGTGCATAGTTCAGTCTTTATGTGTGTCTTGTCTGCCAGGCATTTCGTTCTGGCGATTAGTGTTTTGGCCACGGAGTTTATCTGTGCTGGGTGGTGGTGGGATTGGGCGTTGAGGTAGCGGTTGGTGTGTGTTTTCTTCTGGTATACGGTGTGTCCTAGTGTGCCATCTGTTCTTTTGTAGATTAGTACATCTAGGAATGGTGGTTGGTTGTTTCCGTTTCCATGGTGAACTTGATTTTGGGGTGTGTTGTGTTTAAGTGTGTTAGGAAATTGTTTAGGTTTTCTTTTTCATGGGGCCAAATCACAAATGTGTCATCGATGTATCTTAACCATAGTTTGGGTTTGTGGGTGGCATTAACCAGGGCTCTGGATTCGAATTCTTCCATGAACAGGTTTACAATGACCGATGACAGTGGTGATCCCATATGGGCTCCTTCGATTTGCTTGTATCTTTGTCCTTTGTATATGAAATATGTGTTGGTTAAGCAGTGTTCTGTTAGTTCCATGAGGTGTGTAGCTGGTTGGTATTTATTTTTGATGCTTTCAAGAGTTTCTTTTCTTGGGACTTGAGTGAATAGTGAAACCACGTTGAAACTTACAAGCAAATCTTCTTGTTCCACGTGTAGATCTTTGATCATTTCCAAGAAGTGGTATGAGTTTTGTACATGTGACCTGCTGTTTCAGCATGGGGCTGTAGCTGTTGTGATCCTGCTCTTTTAACTTCCAGCTTCTCATAGGTTTTAAGAACCTTTAAAAACTTAAGAAAACAAATATCACACCTCTGCGGGGAGGAAATAAACAGCCAGATCAAAACCTAGTGAAAAGAGCAGGAATACTACGTGACCTCAAATTCCTACGCAGCTGCAGAGACAACAATGCAACACCAACCTGCTTCAAACTAACTTTTCATCACAGCATAGCAGCTACTAAACATATCCTGAAAAGAACTGAAATGGCTCTATTGGATCAGTTAAACAAAGACTTGCTGGCACTACATCTGGAATTAAGCAGCAAAATCCGCCCTCTATTTTGGGACAAGATAAAACAACTTAGAACTTGGAGAGCTGAAACTGAAACCACTTACAAAAATTACAAACTCTCGAAGAAACTAAAGAAATTAGAACATGACAAGAAAGCCCCCAACAACTCACAACAACACCTGAAACAATTAGTATATAACGTTTCCAACAGAGAGCTCACCAAAACAGAAACAGATGTCCTAACCAAAGGATTCAATTATGCTATAGCACCCAAAAAAATCCCCACAGAATCCATCATATGTGCAATAGAATCCAGCCTAACTATGTTAAATACAGATGAAGCTGATAGAATGAGACACCAAGTTACTAACATCCTATGCAAAAGCAAACCACCCAAAAGCAACCTGCACAAAGAGGAACTAAAAGCCCTGCAAGCCCTAACAAACGACAGCAGCATAATCATACTTCCAGCAGACAAAGGGAATGCCAGTAGTAATGGATAGAAAAGACTACGAAACAAAATTGACAGACCTACTGCAAGACTCCACATACAAACCCATAAACACGGACCCAACCACATAACTGAAAAAATTAACCAAGAAGAAAATTATAACCAGCCACATGAGCAAAGAGATCCAACAGACGATCATCCCAAGAGAAAAATCTTCCAGATGCCCCAAACTATATGGCCTCCCAAAAATACACAAAGAAGGAATACCTCTCAGACCCATAGTCAGCTCCAGAGGAGCACCAGTACGAAACCTAGCTAAACACTTATCAGAACAGCTACAGCCCCATGCTGAAACAGCAGCTTCACATGTACAAAACTCATAGCACTTCTTGGAAATGATCAAAGATCTACACGTGGAGCAAGAAGATCTGCTTGTAAGCTTCGACATGGTTTCACTATTCACTCAAGTCCCGATAAAAGAAACTCTCAAAATCATCAAAAATAAATACCAACCTCATGGAACTAACAGAACACTGCTTAACCAACACATATTTCATATACAAAGGACAAAGATACAAGCAAATCGAAGGAGCCCCTATGGGATCACCACTGTCACCCGTCATTGCAAACCTGTGTTCATGGAAGAATTCGAATCCAGAGCCCTGGCTAATGCCACCCACAAACCCAAACTATGGTTAAGATACATCGATGACACATTTGTGATTTGGCCCCATGGAAAAGAAAACCTAAACAATTTCCTAACACACCTAAACACCACACACCCCAAAATCAAGTTCACTATGGAAACGGAAACAACCAACCACCATTCCTAGATGTACTAATCTACAAAAGAACAGATGGCACACTAGGACACACCGTATACCAGAAGAAAACACACACCAACCGCTACCTCAATGCTCAATTCCACCACCACCCAGCACAGATAAAACACTAATCGCCAGAACGAAATGCCTGGCAGACAAGACACACATAAAGACTGAACTATGCACCCTGACTAAAGTACTGACAGCCAACGGCTTCCACAAAAGCAAAATCACCCGCTTAATCCATAAAAACACACTAAGACATAATGGAGACCTAGAAGATGAACAGACCTATGGAACAGCTGTCCTGCCCTACATAAGGCAAAATCAGTAAGATACTACAGGGATCACATCAAGACTGCCTTCAAAACAGACAGAAAAATAACAGCCATCCTAAGAAACCCCAAGGATAAGATTGATCTGGAAAACCAAGGCATATATGAAGTCCCCTGTGCATCATGCCCTGCCACATACATTGGACAGACCAGAAGAAGAATAAGTACCCGCCTAGATGAACACAAAAATGCAGTAAAAAAGTTGGAACACACCTCCTCACTAGTCCAACACATGAAAACCACAGGTCACAACATCAACTTCAATGGCACCAAAACCCTAGCCACTATAGAAAACCCCAGCCACAAAATTATCAGAGGAGCCATAGAGATTGAAAAAAGACCTCAAAGTATGAACAGAAGAGATGACTCCACCAGACTGTCAACTATTTGGAAGCCTGCACTCACAAACAAAAAAATCTCTACACCACAAGCTAAGCAAACACCTGGGTACAAACAGACTCCCCCTGATACCTCCAGCTCAAACACACCCCAACCAGGCACCCAGATGAAACCTAGCTTCCTAATAGATGATAGCCGTCCGTTTACTCGGAGCCAAGCTGCACTAAAAGCCTCCAATACAGGAACACAATGTTGCCAGCCAATCAAGACAAACAAAGCCACAAAACAGACAGAAGACATTAGAAACACCAATCAAGCAGAACACAGCAAACTCCAAGACTAATAAACACAGACCAAGACTCCCAACCAATCAGGATGAAGAAAAAACCATTATGACATAGCAGAAGGCTTGCCCCAAATTTAAAACTGAAACGGCTATGATAGCCTGACTCACAGATGAACTCAATACAGAAGCCTGATGATGGCAGATGAGATTCTGCCAAAACGTTGTTACAACTTTAAAAGCACAACTATAATGATATGGGATAATACCCGAAGGAAGCTGAACAGCATATATATATTTATATATATATTTATATTTATATATAAAATATGTACACACATGCACACACACATACTGTATATATAAAAAATGAAACAGCCACTTTACTTGGGCGGTGTCTGCTCATTTAGGTTATCCATATGTCAGGACCACCTGGACTTTGGATAACATCCAGCAGTAAAGAGAAGCAAAAAAATTCAGAGCATCTGAAAGAGATTTTTTCGGAAAACTGGGGTAAAGGGAAATAGGGGGCATTTCTCACATTTGCCTGGTGGAATTGTGTGTCTCACACGTACCAACTCCAAACCGCCAGTAGCAAAGGGTTTAAGTTACTAAGAGGATAAGCCTAAAGATTTATTTATGCTTATCTGGTTTCTCATGAATTTCCAGACACTGAATGTATCTTTTTTATTTAGTTTCTCTCTGTTTCTCCTTCACTCTCTCTCTCCTCCCCCTCTCCTCTCCTCCCCTTCCTCTTTCTCTCAATCTCTTTTTGTCCTTCTCTCTCTCTTGCCTCCTCTTTCTGTTTCTCCCCCTCTCTTCCTCCCTCTCTTTCTCTCTCCCCTCCTCCTCTCAATTTCTCTTTCTCTTTCTCTCTCTTTCTATCATTGTCTCAATGGGGACCAGAATTATGTCTTCCTTTGACAAATCTTCAAATCTTAATTAAGATTTGAAGCAGCCTCAGTGTGACATCCCACAGATTGGGGAATATTTGTTCAAATTTGAATATAGTATAAAAATATAATCATTGTATCTTTACCAAAAAGGGAAAGAAGGAAGGAAATGAAGAGGAAAGAGAGAGAGAGAATGGAAGGGAAGAAAGAGGGAAATGAAGAGGAAGATAAGAAAGAAAGAAAGAAAGAAAGAGAGAGAGAGAGAGAGAGAGAGAGAGAGAGAGAGAGAGAGAGAG
>BLBF01000048.1:12471258-12488799 GCA_015471245.1 Laticauda colubrina | reverse complement strand
AGAGAGAGAGAGAGAGAGAGAGAGAGAGAGAGAGAGAGAGAGAGAGGGAGAGAGAGAGAGAGAGAGAGGGGAAAGGAAGGGAGGAAGGAAATGAAGAAGGTAAGAAAGAGAGAAAGGGGAAGGGAAGAAGGGAAGAGAGGAAGGAAGGAAATGAAGACGAAGATAAGAAAGAGAGAGAGAGAAAGGGGATGGGAAGTCGAAGGGACCAGTTGATCATGAAGAGAAACACAGGGGAAAGGCAGGCAGGCAGGGAGGGAGGGAGGGAGGGAGGGAAGGAGGGAGGGAGGGAGGGAGGAAGAAATCTAAATGAAAATGTACCATTTCTAAGATCCCATCTGGCTTATATTTTCCCGCAGGCGTGAACTGCTGTGTTCCTGTAGTCCTGAAAAGGTCAGGAAAACAAAACATTCTGATTTTCTTGAATGCAGGGCAAGAAAAGCAATAACCTGTGGGTGATTCAGCAGGCCTAGTGAGTGTACTCTTGCTATTTTGAAGTTTCCACTATTTTCATACTTTCTGAGGAGTTGCAGTCTCATATGAGCTCCCACCCAACATATCCAAAGACTTCAGGTGGCCAAGAGAGGTTCTTTTCACTTGTTGCCCAGGGTCAAACTGTCCAAGTTAAACTCTGAACTGGCACGCTGGAACAGCTTGTCCTCAACATACAACCAATTTGAAGAAGAAGAAGAACTTTATTGTCATTGTACAAGGACAACGAAAATGTGGACGCACCCCAGCAACCGTTTGCAATACAATAAAACCAAAGCACTTAAAAATGAAGAAAAATAGAGCACCTATGTCTCCATTTGCAATTTGAGAGTACAATATTTATGAATATACACAATATATACATCCAACATTGACTGTAATGCTTAGGTGAGTATAATATACAAGAGATGGATTGTATTGGATTGTTTAGTGACCGGTTGAGGTTACAACAGAACTGGGGTTGTGTGATTTCCTCCTTTGGTGACTTTCTGACAAGCGAAGTCAATGGGCAAGCCAGATTCGCTTAACAACCATGTGATTCACTTAATGGCTGCAGTGGCTCACTTAACCACCATGGCAAAGAAAAGCCGTAAAATGGGGCAACAACCCCACTTGGCAAATGTCTTACTTAGCAACATATAGTTTGGGCTCCACTTTGGGTCGTAAGGTGAGGACTAGGGGAACTTCTTGATGAGTGAGGGTGGAGCCTGCAGTTTTCAGGGATCTACTTCAATTCCCCCATTGGAGAAGGTGAAAATAAGTTTCGATGGGGGAAAGGGCAGGAAGAAGGTTTCGTTGACATTATGATTGGGTTTCTTTCTTTCTTTCATTCTTTTTAAATGTACCTCTCACTTACAAAGTCAACACCACTCTCTCACTGCCACCTGCACGCCACAAAATACCAGCAAGAGCCAGAATTAGGCACTGGTCCCTCTCGGGGTCAGACGGCCGGAGGCACCTGCAGGTCACAGAAGGGAAAAGAGACAAAAAATAAATCCTAATCAAGAGAACTACCAAGACAAGGTATATGTAAACAGACCCACTCCCTCCTAGCATTGATGATGTTGCCTAGCTGGGTCATGACATGCATGCAAGGAAACCACCAAGCTCAGGGAACATTGAGGACCCCTCCTCCTCCTCTCCCTCTCCCCTTTTTCTGCTCCTTCTCCCTTCCTTCTTCCTCCTCCTCTCCTTCTTCCTCCTCTTCTTCTCCTCTTCTTCCCTTTTTCCACAAACCCCAGTCCCTTCTGATGATGTTGCCTGGTTGGGTCATGAAATGTCTGCAAGAAAACCACCCAGCTCAGAAAGTATCCAGGACCCCATAGTTTTCTTCCTCCTCATCGTTCTCGTCCTCTTCCTCCTCCTTCTCCTCTCCCCTTCTTCTTCTTCTGCCTTTCTTCTTCCTCCTCTTCTTCTTCTTCCTCCTCCTTCTCCTCTTCCCCCTCCTCTCCTCCTCCTCCTCCTCTTCCTCTTTTCCTCTTTCTCCTCCTCCTCTTCTTCCCTTTTTCCACAAACCCCACTCCCTCCTTGTACTGATGATGTTGCCTAGTTGGGTCATGAAATGTCTGCAAGAAAACCACCCAGCTCAGACAGCATCAATAACCCCACAGTTTTCCTCCTCCTCCTCCTGCTCCTCCCCCCTCCTCTCTACAAACCCCATTCCCTTCTGACACTGATGATGCTACCATTTCCAAGAAAACCACCAAGCTCAGAGAGCACCAGGGACCCCACCGTTCAGAGTTGCTGATTTCTATATTGCATCTCAGACTGTGGGCTTTGATGGGCAGGGCTGCTGGGAATTGCAGGCAGATTAACCCAAACTCTCACCACCCATGGCCCAGGAGAACTTCAAGTTGAGATCTGAAGAGCAATTTTGATGCACAAAGCTTTTCTTTCAGCATGTTGGTCTCTCCCTTTGCCAACGCTCCTGGTTGTCACGGGAGTTGGGAAGGTCAATGAGTCTAATGCCCAACTCAGTTCTATGTTCCACGTGAGGGCATCTCCAACTTTTGGAGGCCTCAGGGTTCCTTGCAAAGGCCTGCTAGATATGATGAAATAGTCCGTAGAGGCTCCTTCCCAGAGGACTAAGAGCAGAGGTGGGCTTCAAATATTTTAGCAAAGGGTTCCTGCCCAGTTGCTGGGTGGGCATGGCCTAGTCGGCCTCCTGCACCATGGGGGGGGCGGGGGCGAGTTTTTGCCCTCCCCGGACTCCAGAGGCTTTCCTTGAGCCTCCAGGAGAGTGAAAATGGCCTCCCTGGGCTCCGGAGACTCTCTGGAAGCCGGAAACTGGATAATTTCACCTCTGTTCCTACCCCGTCTCCAACATCCTTCGCTAATTCAGTCCTGGGTTCTATAAACGGGGACATGGAATGAAAATCACATGAAATATTAGCACCGCTTCATAAAACCTTAGTTAAGGACACACCTGGAATACTGCATCCAGTTTGGTCCCCACATTACAAAAAAGTGATGTTGAGACTTAGGAAATAGTAGAGAGAAGAGCAACTAGGTTGATGAAAGGCCTGCAGACTAAAACATATGAACAACAGTTGCAGGAACTGGGTATGTCTACTCTAATGAAGAGAAGGACTAGGGGTGACATGATAGCAGTGTGACAATATCTCAGGGGCTGCCCCAAAGAAGAGGGAGTCAAGCTATTCTCCAAAGGCGCTGAAGGCAGGACAAGAAACAACGGATAGAAACTAACCAAGGAGAGAAGCAATGTGGAATTAAAGAGAGACTTCCTGACAGTGAGAACAATTCACCAACGGAACAACCTGCCTCCAGAAGTTGTGGGTCATCTGACACTGGAGGTTTTTAAGAAGAGGCACTTGTCTCAGATTAGGGTCTCTTGCTTGAGGTTGGACTAGAAGACCTCCCAAGGCCCCTTCCAGCTCCATTCTGAGCTGAGTTGAAATCTGCATGATTTATCTTTTTCAACCCTACCAAAGAGGCCAAAACCTGAGGATCAGCCCCCATTTCCCCTGCAACAATAGAGAGAGGGGGAGAATTCCCCTTGAAGGGGAATGGAAAACCACTGGGGGCCTTTGGGAGCCTTGGACATACCCAAACGTGTTGTTCCGGCTACTGTCACCGAAGATAAGATGTTGGAGGACGTGGGCTTGAACGGCTGCCAGGACCCCGCACGGCCCACCCTGGAAGAGGCCAGGAAAGAACAGAGGAAAACAATACGTGTGAAAAATTCTCTGCGGCTGGGATCTCTTTTCACCTGGCTGACCGCCTCCCCCCCCCCCCAAGCCACCGCTGTCCTTGGCGGCTGTCCGGTGACCCTCATAGATACAATGAGATCTGACCCTGCCAGATTCTTAATTGAAACTTCAGGTCCCTGGACCTTTTCCTGGAGAGGCCAAGCCAGGTTAAGATATGTGGTGGAGGCTTTGTACTGTGCCCAAAACTGAAAGCATTTGGGTTTTTCTGGCGGTTAAAAATATTCAGGGGGAAAGAAAGGGCCGCAGAGGACAGTTTTAAAGTCCTGTTTCTAAGAGACCAGGTTGGACAGCAGAACTTAGGAAACTAAGTTAGAATTTGGAGGGTTGGAGGGAGGAGAGAGAGTGTGTGTGGGGGTGTGGGTGGGGGTTTGAATGGTTCTTCCAACCTCCCCCCACCCCGGGCAGGGCATTTACTGATCCATAAAAGATGTTTTTGGGTGAAAAGAAAATGGATGTACAGGTAGCCCCTTGACTTATGACCAACCAATGGTGGTATGCTACTGATTTGGCACCGTTCTACCGAGCCGGTAGTGCCAATGAGCAGCAGAGACCAAACTGGTTCTTTCTGTTGCTCTGCTGTTGGGACCAACTGGGCTCCCTTACTCACCTTTATTCCCTACTTTTGAAGTACAGCTGCTTTCGCAGCACATCAGTGCAAGCTTGCAGGAGGTGAGTTGGAATGCCTCTGCGCCTGTATACAGTGCGTGTTTGGCAGTGCACATGCATGCAAAGTATGCAAAGTGTGCAAGTATGCACACCCACCGAACTGGTGGTAAAAGTTTTCGAATCCCACTACTGGACCCAACGTTGGCTAGGGGACAGGGGTTGTTCAATGAGTTTTGAACCACTTTGTGATCTTTCTTGCTCAAGTTGTTAAGTGAGTCACTGCAGTAGTTGAATTAGTCACACCATCGTGAAGCGATTCCAGCTTTTTCCGTCGACTTTACTCATCAAGAGGTTGCAAAAAAAGGGGATCGTGTGACCCCGGGACACTGCAACCGTCATAAATACGGGTCAGTTGCCGAACGTCTGAATTTGGATCACATGATCACGAAGGGGGGGGAACGCTGCAACAGTCATAAGTGCAAGGAGCCAGTCATAAATTACTTTTTTTCAGTAGCCATTGTAACTTTAAACATTGTAACTTTACAACTAAGGGTTGTAAATCAAGGACTACCTGTACAATGGAAAATGTCAGTCCTCCAAGTCAGGGTTGTCACAGAGGTGCTTTTTCAGGAGGCAACTAGGGACAACAGCTGGAGCACCACTTAGGTGATCCTGAGGACACAGATAAACCTCCAAGTGGCCTCCATGAGCCTCTACAAGGGTGCAAATGCCCAGCTGCCTACAAGGAGTATAAATCCTTCCATTCCCCACCATGCAGTTAGAGCTGAAGAAGCTTCTTGGGTGAGAAGTGAAATGCCTTGAAAAGAAAATAAAAAAAACAAGATTTGTTTTTCCTTAAAGACATTTCACTTCTCATCCAAGAAGCTTGTCAGTTCTGACTGAGTGGAGGAAGATGGAAGTGGCCTCAACGACTCTCAGAGAGAGTAATAATAACCCGATGATTGTGAGAAATATAAATCCTTCCGTCTTCCAAGGACACAGGCTGTTCTGTATGTCCAGGTGGCCTCAACAACTCTCTAAAAAGAATGCAAATGACAAGTTGTGTCTGTAAGGAATTCCCCATCATCCAGTCAGAGTTGAAGAAGCTTCTTGGATGAGAAGCAAAACGCCTTCAAAGAAAAATAAGTCAGTCCAGTTGTCTTTTGGGGAAAAAAGTGCACCTTTTTCCAATGGAAAGTTTCTTGCAGGCAACTTTTATTAGCCCTAGTTGGCAAGAACCTCTCAGTGATTTGGGGAGCCTGATGGGAACTGGTTACCTTTTTCTGCACAATACCGTACTTCAGCTCCGGGTTTTCATTGAATGTAAAACTCTGGATTTTCCACTCTTCATTGAAGCATCCAAGACTGGAGCCAAAAAGCAGTGTTTTCAGGTCCTTTTATTAACAGAAAAAGAAAAAGTGAGTAAGACAGTAAGAGAAAGAGCAACCATAAAAGAAGAAAACTCCTGTTTTAATTTGGGAAATACATAACATGACAGGACAGAGAGAGACTGAGAGACGCCATTTTAAACCAGGAAAGACAAAACTGGAGAACATACATACAGGTAGTCCTTGACTTACACTGATTCATTGAGTGGCCATTCAAAGTTACAGCAGCAATGAAAAAAAAGTGTTTTAATGCCATTTTTCATACTTACAACCGTTGCATGGTCACTGATTCATATTTACAAAGGGGATGTATGTGTGCGTGTGTGTCACCTAATCCCCTTTTGCGACTTTCCGGCAAGTAAAGCCAATGGGGAAAGTGGATTCACTTAACAACCGGGTTACTAATTCAACAACTTCAGTGCTTCACTTAACAAGAGTGGCAAGAAAGGTTGTAAAATGGGTCAAAGCTCACTTAACAACAAAGCTCTCACTTAGCAAATGTTGGGCTCAGTTCTGGCTGTAGGTCAAGGGCTGCCTGCACTTGCCCACTTGACTTGAATGCCAGAAATTCTGCCATTAACCTGGCACATTCTCCTCATTCCTTCATCTTCCTCATCGCGTTGTTTTAGCAAAAAAAAATAAAAAATGAGTCAGGGCAAAGCAACATGAGGTTTGGCTGCAGGTCCCTTGTGCACTTCTTAGACTCTTTCGGGTTTTCAAGTTAACTGTTAAAACAAAACCTGAGAGAATTGATGCTCAGAAAACTGCCCTTAATGCCAACTTGCATTGGCTTGGCGTTTCTCCAACCGGCAAACACTTTTAATTTTTCTCCCAGAGGTGATTTTTCAAAAGGCAACTGGGGGGAGAAAAAGAACGAAAACAAAGGAAGTCCAGTTGCCTTTTGAAAAAGCACCTTTGTGACAACCATGGCCTGGATGACTTAGAATCTCTTTTTAAATTTTAACAGATTAACAGAGTTGGAAGGGACCTTGTAGGTCATCTAGTCCAACCCCCCACCCAAGCAGGAGACCCTACACCTTTCTGACAGAGGGCAGTTCAGTCTCTTATTGAAAGCTTCAAGAGATGACACTCCCACAACTTCTGAGGGCAACTTCTGTTCCCTTGGTTGATGGTTTTCCCTGTCAGAAAATTCATCCTTATTTCCAGGTTGCTTCTCTCCTTGTTTCAGTTTCCATCCATTATTCCTTGTCTGGCCTTGGCGTGCTTTGGAGAATAGCTTGACCCCCCCTCCTCCTCTCTGTGGCAGACCCTCAAATATTGGAAGATGCTCTCCTGTCTCCCCTGGTCCTTCTCTTCCCTCGACTCGCCAGGCCCAGTTCCTGCAGTCGTTCATCGTATGTTATTTAGCCTCCAGTCCCCTCATCATCCTGGTTGCTCTTCTCTGCACTTTTATAATTAGTCCTCAACAAACACACATTTAGCAAACTCTTCAAAGCTGCAACAGCAGTGAAGAAAAGTGGCTTACAACCAGTGTCCTTGTGCTTACAGCCGTCACAGGATTCCCGTGATCAAAATGATTCATTTAGTGACCACTTGAACTTGCAACAGCAGCAAAAACTGTGACGTCCCATGTTCGTGGCAGCATCCGCACAAATTGAGGCGCTCAGCAAACAAAACGGCTTTATGATGTGTAGAAATCATATGATCACCACTTGGGTGGGGATCTTCCGACAAACACAGTCAAATCCAAAAAGCCGGATTTTGCATAAGGACCATGTGGTTTACTTAACAACTGCAATGATTTGCTTATCGACAGTGGTGGGAAAAAGAAGGTCTTCAAATCAAGCACAACTCACTTGTTGAGTAACTTATAAATCACCTTGCCTAGCAATGGAAATGCTGATCCCAGTCATAAATCAAGGACTGCCTGTCTAATTTATTACTAAAAGGGCTCCGGTTTGTCTCAGCTGCAAGAAACATTAAAGAAAGCGACATAGAACTTTGCAATTTTCAATGCTCCAGCTAAGCATTAGCAAGCTTTAGCTAAAGGGGATTTATTTCTTTAATATCAGTTTAATTGAACTAAAGCTGAAGAGAAGAGCTGAGATAATACAGCTTTTATAATAGTTGAAGAAAAAGGCTGGATGGAGAAAGAATTAACAAAAATGGGGATAAACTTTTTAAAGAATATAGGGTGTATTATAAGAATGTACCAAGCAGAATTCGATTGGAAGTTATGTATTATATTGAAGGTCATAACCTTAAGGTATATATTGAAGTTTAAATAAGGGTTGAATGGATGTAACTAAAAGATATAAAGATGTCATACTCCAATTAGTAACTACAGGAGAAAATTGTTTAATGAGAAAAGATAATATGAAATTGAAACAGAACAGACAAAAGTATAAATATAATGATTTGAATTGAGATGAGAGAATCAAATTAAAATCGAGAAAATCAAAAGAGGGGAAAAACTATATAGAAAATGTAGAATAGTATAAGATATGGAAGAGAATACAAAAAGGAGCATGACATTGAGTTTTGTGTCTGTATAAAGAAGTTCAAATTGGGACCATGCTATTTTCAAAAAAGATGTTTTACTTGTATTTTGTATGTGTGAAAACCCAAATAAAACGTTATTAAAAAAAATTGGGGATAAAGCAAAATCATTCTGATACTGAGCTTTGGGCCCCTTTGGGTTCAAACTATGGTTTGGTTAATTGTGATTCTTCGACCAAACTATTATTGGTTAGGGTGGCAAGGTCCCAATTATAAAAACATAATTGGCAGAGGTTCTCGTCTTAGAACAGTTTGTTTAGTGCCGTTCAAAATTGAGAACTATCTATACGGGCAATTTGCTGATAAATTTTTACAGGGCAATTTTAGTCAGGAAAAAAAAATTAGAATCATATGAAGTTGCATTTAACATGACTTATTGATCATGCCTACTCACAAGAGGCATGAGCCAATCAAGGGTCAGAAATTTGTCACTAGATAAATGTCAACTGAATTTAAACATTTTGTAGTAACCTAATGATTCTAGACTGGTGACTTGCTTGTCTCCTCCTCCAGGGCTGTTCTCCTACAATTTGGCACATTTAGCTACCGTGTTTCTCCAACAATACGGCCTCCAGCAATAGGAAGGCCCAGCATGATTTCTAGGCATGAGGTGAAATTAAGCCCTGCCCCAAAAATTTAGGCCGATTTAAACCATGTGTTTCCCCACCATTTCTCACATCGTTTGCTAGAACTACACGAGGGGAAGAGAAATGGGCGGGATAAGGGCGGGGGGGATGGGGAGAAAACTTGCCTTTAGGAGGGCCCTGCAGGTAGCCTAGGCTAGAATACCCCGATAGAAGCTCCCCGAAGGCAGAGTCCCCAGCTGCTTCGGGGCGAGGCGGGGCTGCCTGTGTCCCCTTGCCTTTAGGCAGTCTCTTTCGGGCGATGGAAGCTCCCCAAATGCAGTCACCAGCCACTTCGATTGGCTGGTAGAAACGGCCTCAGGGCGAGCGCACAAACACACACTCCCCTCGCTGCGAGGCCGCTTCTACCGGCCGATCGAAGTGGATGGTGACTGCATTTGGGGAGCTTCCATCGCCTGAAAGAGACTGCCTAAAGGCGAGGGGACATGGGCTGTCACGCCTCGCCTCGAAGTGGCTGGGGACTCTGCCTTCAAGGTCTGCTGAAAGAAGCAGCCTCGCGGCAAGGTACGTGCGTATGGGCCGCTCTAGATAGGGGGAGGAAATCAAGTCACCCCCAAAAAGATGGCCGAGCCATTTTTTCAGGGGTCAAAAAAAAAAAAAAAAAAAATAAGGCCCGGCCTTATTTTGTGAGAAACATGGTAAGAACAAAAGAACAAACAGGAAGAACGAAAGAAAACAGAGCCCTTGAGAATTAGCATTGAGAAAGCTGATCAGATAGGTCCTTCAGATTCTGTGGAGTCCTTTATGGTCTCAGAGCTTCGTTGTTTGCTTGCAGATGTTTCACAACCCAACTAGGTAACATCACCTGGTTAGCGAGTATATGGTTCCTCATTGTTTATATGTAATAGCTTTCATTGGCAGTGTTGGCGAGGGAGAGGTTTTCTCCTTGATTTTGATAAGGATATTACTTATCACTGCTTGACTGTCTGGTTTTAATCCCTGCTTATCTGTTATTAGCTGCTGGAGAAGGTGGCATTTTTTTGGTCTTTTTGTTTCCTTCTTGGCTTTTTATTCTTTCTTTTGAATGGTGTGTAAATATTGTTTATCTCTATGTGATTGTTGTTGGTTGATGGGTCTGAGTGGCAGACTTCCAGAAATCTCCTATTCCCCCCCCCCCCCAATTCAAATTTTGTCCTATCTTTTGCCAAACTTAATGCATAGCTCACCTTTGCAAGAACGAAATCAATGGGCTTGGTTGTTACTTGACACGCATATAGAGTCAAAAGTTCAGGGTTCTCCCCAACATCTTCCCAGCTTTCTTCATCCTCGACATCAACTAACAGGGGAAAATAAGAGGTCAACATCTTGAACATGGGAATAGTCACTGCAGTAATCTAGCAGCATCTTATGGCCAATTAAGAGCATGAAGTTTTATTTGTATTTTCCATTTTCAAATCCCACTATAATTTAAACTCCTTCAATATTAAAGGGTTTGCATTTTAATATTCAAAGTTAAAATAACCTTTTTCTTATTATATTTTTTAAAATTAAAACTTGCTTTACTTTATCTCCTTGAGATGATTTTATCTCCTTGAGATGAAACTCATTGGGGGAAATAGGTAAAATGAAACAAGCTATGCCAACCTTAATCACAATTAATATGTCACGAGCTGAGTTTGGGTAACACAGAGAGTTATAAACTACCCCTTATATGTCATGCTGATGTCATTTGCACAATAGGCTGAAAACAAGAATACAGTATGGTTTAAAAGGCATATGGAAATGATGTAAATATGCGAGTTCATTTCTTAAGTAAATTCACATGGTTGCAAGTCAAAGATGACCTACTACTGATTCTTATTGTAATTTTCTAATTATCAAGTTCAGGACAAGGAAACATAACACAATATATTTGTGTTTCTGAGCCTGGACAACTTTAACATGGGTGGATTTTACCTCTCAGAATTCTCCAGTCAGCAAGCAGGTTTCCCCTCCTCACCTCCAAGTTTACAAATCTCTAACTACTACTACTCTTCTTTTCTTCTTTCTCCTCCTCTTTCTCCTCCTCCTTCACCTTTTTCATCCTCTTCTCCATCTTCTTCCTCTTCTTGTTGTCTTCTCTTCCTCCTCCTCTTCCCCTTCTCCCCTCCCTCTCCTTCCTTCCTTCCTTCCTTCCTTCCTTCCTTCCTTCCTTCCTTTCCTTCCTTCCTTTCTTCTTCGGAGATGAATGCCCCATGGTGAGAGGTGCATTCTGGGAGTTGAAATCCACCATCTTAAAATTGCCATGGAAGAGGAAACACTGCAACAAATATTTCACCAAACAGAACTGACCTACTTCCAAAATGTCTCTGGGCAAATGACCTTTTCTGTATGCGGAGGCGGGAGATCTTCTGAAATGTAACAAGACAGAACAACCACATGGTCAAATCTGATCAGAGACATGAGTAGAACAAAAGGAGGATCAAAGCCAGGCTCAAAACATCCTGTGAGCCAATTTCAGAGGCTGGGTCTTTCAATCCTGAAGGCAGAGCTAGAAAACTTAATTCTCAGAATTTCACGCTCACTATATCATGAAACTTTACCAGGTGGACCTTTAGCACACGGGATTAACGTGGTGGTTACTCCTTGAAAGATGCTTTTGAATAAGGCTACTGGGCTTGGGGGTCTTAAAATGTTCCACCAAAACAGAAAACTTTCCAAAACTTTCCAAATCAATTCTGGCTGCACATTTGCAATTCGTATTTTAACCTTTGTGCAAAAATTGTCATTGCTTGTTTACTGTTGTTACGCTTAGGCTGTCTGAGCCACTTCCAAATATTATCTGGTGGATTTCGGCTCTTATTACCTTAGCAACTAATCTTGTATGCCTCAAAGTCACAAAATCCATCTTCCTTTTTTTCTATACAATGTGCCTGAAAGTTGAGTCATGGCAAATGAACTTATTTCCTTGTAGATTTGTGATGTTTCGCTGCCCATCCTAGCAGCTTCCTCAGTCAGAACAGGTTAGTTAGCTAGAGAGTTGTTGGGGTGTACCAACTTCCTCCTGTACAACACCTGTTGTATTTCTCCAAAGTAGAGCATATGTACAACCTGTTTCTTCATTATCCAGGATAACACAGGGCCATGTTTTACATGCTGGCTCTAAAGTCCTTGAATGCTGGACTGCTTCCCCACTGCTCCAAAGCATATCTCAGCATGAGATTTACAGCAAGCCCTCAACTTACAACAGTTCATTTAGTGACTGTTCAAACTTGCAATGACACTAAAAAAAGGGGGGGACTTATGACCATTTTTTGCATCTACAACCATTACAGCATAATTTGCAGTTATATGATTGAGATTAAGATCTTTGACAACTGACTCGTATTTATGACGGTTGCAGTGTCCCAGGGTCACATGATCCCCTTTTGGGACCTTCTGACAAACAAAGTCAATGGGAGAAGCCCAGATTCACTAAACAACCATATGACTAACTTAACAGCTGTGGTTAACAATAGTGGCAAGAAAGGCCATACAATGGGGCAATTAACAAATGTCTCACTTAGCAATCAAAATTTTGGCCTAAGTGAGGTTCAAGGTTGAGGACTACCTGTACAGGCAAGTCCTTGATTAACAACCACAATTGGGGGGGCAGAATTTCCATTGCTAAACAAGGTAGTTGTTAAGTGAATTGCACCCAATGTTGTGACATTTTTTTAAGCATGGTTATTAAGCAAATCACTACAATTGTTAAGTGAATCAGGCAGTTGTTAAGCAAATTCAGCATCTCCCATTGAGTTTGCTTGCTGGAAGCCAGCAAAGAAAGTCGCAAACGGGGGTCATGTGACTTCGGGGTTTTGCATGTGCTGTAAACACAGCGCTCTTAGCCCAGTGCCCAGATTTTGATCATGTGACCATGCAGGGATGTGGCAACAGAGGTAAATGGGGAAACAGGCACAATTCACCCTTTTTTTTCCCTCAGTGCAGTTGCAGCTTCAATGGGTCGCTAAACAAATGGTTGTAGGCCGAGGACTACCTGTAGCTTTAAGTCACTCTTTTGAGTGGCGTTGTAACTTTGGCCACTAAGCAAGGGATTGTAAATCAAGGACTACTTGTATCCTGGGCATCTGTATCAAATTTGGACATTGTTCACCCAAATTACAATCGTTACGTAGAAAGTTAGCACCCACCCCTCTCCTAGAAGAATGAAATATTCTAGTAAATATTAAAAAGGCAGAATGCCATATTTCCCTGGGTGAAGAAAAGGAGAAAGATGTTTTAAAGACAAAGCAGCTTCCTACAGCTCCCTGCCTCTCCTTTAGCTCCAGGGTGATGGGATTAAGACATGGTCCTCAGGAAATGATAGGATTACCCATCTCACCCTGTGGCATCTGGGAAGATTGCATCAGCCAGCACTCAGGTGAAGCCATGTGGTCCAGAGAAAGTCTACAAAGTTTGCTATGACCCCTTGCCCCTGGGAGTCTGACAGCCAATGGGATATATTTCTTGCATAGGAACAGGAAACACCCAACAGTGGGTAGGAAACCAGGGGATTCTCAGCAACTCTTCCCTTTTTTGCCCAGGAGCTCCAAGGCATGTGGACCATTAAACCTTCTTTCCAAGCAACTTCCATGAATCCAGTGTCTTTTTCCCCACTTGGAACTGAACCCAGAGGGATAATTATAGTTTCATTAGGGAGGGGGGAGGGAAGATAAAAGAGAGAGGGGAAGGAAGGAAGGAAGGAAGGAAGGAAGGAAGGAAGGAAGGAAGGAAGATAAGAGAGAGAAAGGAAGTTAAGAGAGAGGAAGGGAGGGAGGGAGGAAGAGAGAAAAAGAAAAGATGAGAGAAAGGAAGGGAGGGGAGAAAGAGGGAGGGAGGGAAGATAAGAGAGAAAAAAGATGAGAGAGAGGGAGAAAGGAAAGAGAGAAGGAGAGGGGGAAAGGAAAGAAGATGAGAGCGAGGAAGGAAGGAAGATAAGAGACAGAAAGGGAGGGAGGAAATTAAGAGAGAGAAAAAAAAGATGAGAGAAAGGAAGGAAGGAAGGAAAGGGAGAGAAGGAAAGAAAAGGAGGGGAGAGAAAGAGGAAGGGAAGGGGAGCAATAGATGATGAAGAGAAGAGTGGGGGAAAGGGAGGGAGGGAGGGAAGAAGGAAAAAATCTAAAATAAAATATGCCATTTCTAAGATTCCATCAAGGTAAGAAAAATCCTCAACCTTCTTTGCTGACAGCTAGGAAAAAAAATATAAGGAATAGATTCAGGAAAAGATGACTTGGGCTGAAATAACCCAATGCACAGCCCGGGATGAAGACTGATTCACCGGTGTTATGGATGACTCACGGCTGAAGGAACAGCCCAACACCATATGGAAAAGCCCCATCATGATGAGCTGGGAGTAAAATGATTGAGACTCAATAAAAATAAGTTTTGGTGTGAGATGCCACCCATGTCTAATCCTGGCGATGTAGACCGTAACCTAGAAATTCAGACTTTCCTTGAGGATGCCTGTTTCTTAGCCAGTGGTTCATTACCAGACTTCTGTTTTTGTTTTTGCTTCTTCACTACAAGGATAAAAATAAGAATGGTGTGCAAGAAAAGAAAGACTCAGACAATTATAATAGAGCTAGTCCAACCTCCAGTGATGAAACACTCACAACTTCGGGAGACAAAGCTAATCTGCTGGCTAATTGTCTTCACTGTTAGGAAGTTTCTCTTTAATTCCAGATTGCTGCTCTCATTTCCATCCACTGTTTCTTGTCCTGACAGGCCTCTTTGCAAAATAGAAATAAATATATCTGGAACTTCACTTGAACATCATCCCCATATGTGACAAAATCCCCATCTGTCAATTGCAAAACGTGCCTTCTTTTGGCAGAATTACAGGATAACACAGTTGGAAAGGACCTTGGAGGTCTTCTAGTCCAACCCCCTTCTCAGGCAGGAAACCCCAAACCATTGCCCAACCTCTTCTTATAAACTTCCAGTGTTGGAGCATTCACAGCTTACATCCTGCAACGAGACTTTTAACCCACCAAACACTAACATTTGTCTAATCCAGGTCCTTGGGAAAGACTCAATAGGTGGACAAAAAGGCCAAATCAGTCTGAAGTGCAACTGTGCTATCAATCTGTGGGCAGCTCAGTCCATCTCTGGATGTTTTCAAGAAAAGGTTGACAGCTGCTTTGACCTGAATGGTATAGTCTTCTGCTTGAGCATGGCGATGGAGCAGAACATCAGTCCCTGCCAGTCCTAGGATTCCATATTCTATGCTCTTGTCTGGAATAAGGCACATTAGAAGACATCATCAGCCTTTTAAATCTGAAAG
Organism: Laticauda colubrina; assembly: GCA_015471245.1. NCBI lineage: Eukaryota > Metazoa > Chordata > Lepidosauria > Squamata > Elapidae > Laticauda > Laticauda colubrina. Next base: position 12,473,681 of record BLBF01000048.1, on the reverse strand, counting down.
TGTGAAACTGCCCTGCAAAGAAACTAGAGAGGATCCTTTCCAAGATAGAGAGGGAGGAAGAGGAGGAGGAGAAAAAGAATTAGTGAAGGAAGACAGGAAGAAGGAGAAGAAGAGGAGGAGGAATGAAGTAGTAGTAGCAATGAAGGAAGACAGGGAGGAAGAGGAGAAGGAGGAAAAGAAGAAGGGGAAGAAGAAGAGGAGGAGGTCAAGAAGAGAAAGGAGAGAGGGAGGAGGAGGAGAAGAAGAAGAAGAGGAGGAGGAGGAGGAGGAAAAGAAGAGGAAGAAGTGGAAGAAGAGGAGAAGAAGAGAAGGAAGAGAGGGAGGAGAAGAAGAAGAGAAGAAGAGGAGGAAAAGGAAGAAGGAGAAGAAGAAGAAGAAGAAAGGGAGGAGGAGAAAGAAGACAAAGAGAAAGGAGAAGAAGAAATATTTTGTAATCACCACATTACAAAAAAGATATGGAGACTTTGGAAAAAGCGCAGAGAAGAGCAACTACGATGATTAAAAGCCGATGGAGAACGGTTGCAGGAATTGAGTATGGTTAGTCTGGAGAAAAGAAGGAGAAGGGGTGACATCATAGCAATTGTCCAATATCTAACGGGTTAAAGAAGAGGGGGTCAACAACAACAGCAAAAAAAAACCCCTTATTTTCCAAAGCGGAAGAGGAAGGCGGAAGAAGAAACAAGGCATGGAAACTAATCACAGAGAAAAGCCATCTGGAACGAAGGAGAAACTTCCTGACAGTGAGGACAATTAACCAGTGGAACAGCTTGCCACCAGATCCTCCTCCTCTTCCTGCTTGCCTGCAAGGAAATGGACCATTGGTTTCACTTCACTAGAGGGTCCCAATTGCTGTACACACCGACCCCATCAGGCTGTGAAAAGGAAGCAATCCATCAGCCTCTCAGAAGGGGACCGGAAAAAATAGGCCACGTTGTTGTCGAAGAAAATGCAGCTGTGCTGCCTTTGATCTCGAGATATCAGATCAGAGGCTGCCTTGACTGGAACTGCAGGTCCGGTGGAGAAACTCCTCCGTTTCATTCACAAAGGGGCACTTCCTCAATCGCTTCTGTGTACAATAGTCCCATCTTGCTGAACAGAGGACACAAAGCGGTTCCCAAAATAAGCTGTGGTGACCGGCCAACTTTCAGGCTCAAGGGGAGATGGACAAGCCGGACTTCTCTCACTCGAGGGACAGAAGGACTGGATGAAGATGGGGATGAAAAATAGGGTCCCTTCCAGTGTGATGTTTCTTAACCCAAGCGGGTGGGCTTCAACTCCCAGAATCTCTTGTCCGGACAGGGGATTCTGGGAGTTGAAATCCACCCATCTTAAAAGTTGCTTCGGTTCCTCATTTCAAACATATGGGCAGTCTTCCACTTACAACAGTTTGGTTAGTGACCGTTCAAAGCTACAAAGGACCTGAAAAGTATGACTTATTAATTGTTCTGATTATTTGCTCCTGACAGTTTGTTCCTGTCTAAGGAACTGACTAAGATAGTCAGTTCTCACTGTCAGGAAATTTCTAGGTTGCTTCTCTCCTTGATTGGTTTCCACCCGTTGCTTCTTGTCCTGCCTTCAGGTGCTTTGGAGAATAGCTTGACTCCCTCTTCTTTGGGGCAGCCCCTCAATATATCCAAACACTGCTATCATACCACCCCTAGTCCTTCTCTTCATTGGACTAGACCTACCCAGTTCCTGCAAGGATTCTTCATATGTTTTAGTCTGCAGGCCTTTAATCCCCTTTGTTGCTCTTCTCCGCACTCTTTCCAGAGTCTCAACCTCTTTTTAACATCATGGCGACCAAAATGGGAGGCAGGATTCCAAGTGTGGCCTTACCAAGGCATTATAAAGTGGTACTAACACTTCACATGATCTTGATTCTATCTCTCGGTTAATGCAGCCTAGGAATGCAATGGCCTTTTTGGCAGCTGCAGCAGACTGTAATTGTGCACTGCAGTACACACCCACAACTATTTGAGCACTTGGCAACCTCGTGCTACCTGTCAAGGGCTCAAATAGTTGATCATGTGACTTCGGGATGCTCCTACAGTCTTAAATGCAGGGGAAGGATACTGTCAAATCTCTCGTCAGAGGTGGGATCTGCCGGTTCTCCGAACTCCTCAAAATTTCCGCTGCCGGTTCTCCAGAACTGCTCAGAACCTGCTGAAAACCAACTCTGGGCAGATACCAGCCCAGATCCTGATTCTTTTTTCACCTAAACAATGTTGTGTTTCAGTGGTTAGATAGCCTAGGTCTTTGTATCCGAATATATCTTTAACATTCATGTATTAGGTGAAATGATAATATATATCACCATTCCATGTATGATATACCAAGAAAGAGAAAGAAAGAAAGAAAGAAAGAAAGAAAGAAAGAAAGGAAGGAAGGAAGGAAGGAAGGAAGGAAGGAAGGAAGGAAGGAAG
>BLBF01000048.1:12448624-12465143 GCA_015471245.1 Laticauda colubrina | reverse complement strand
AAGAAGAAGAAGAAGAAGAAGAAGAAGAAGAAGAAGAAGAAGAAGAAAAGAATGTGGGGTCCTTGATGTACCATCCTTCCAAGGTGGGTCAAATGAGGACCCAGACTGTTGGGGGCAACAAGCTGACTCTGAAAACCACTTAGAGAAGGCTGTAATAGCACTGTGAAGCGGTATATAAGTGTAACTGCTATTGCTATCCCCTTTTCCAGGCCTTCTTACAAGCCATCAATGGGGAAGCCAGAATTCACTTCAAAACTGTGTGACAAACTTAACTGAAACTATTTGCTTATTGTGGCAAGAAATGGGGAAGTACCCACTTAACAACTGTCTCGCTTAGCAGCAGAAATTTTGGGCTCAACTGTTGGTCATAAGCCAAGGACTACCCGAGTCTGCTTGCAGAAAAGTTAGTGGCAGCCAGGGATGAACAACTCAGCAACTTAACGGCTTCAAACATTTCGTACACAAATATTTCCCACAATGTTCATGCACAGCTGCGTGTGAATTCTTGGCCAGGAGTGTACAATTTTTTTAAAAAAGGCTTCACTTTACAGAAATCCCACTGGGAGCTGACCTGGCATCTGTAAACGAGGACTCGTTTTTCTGTGATGACTTTACACCGCTCCGGTCTTCCGTTGCCGCTTCTGTCTGAAAAACGTCCAAAGGGCGCCTTTTTTCATAGCCAGATGCAATTTTCTTTTCTTCCATTGGCCTTTCCAGGACCATCTTGGTCAAGAGGTCATCTCCAGAACTGACCGCATGTCGGACCGTTGAATCATCCTTCTTCGCGTCCCGACTCGAGGCAGAGTTGGGAGAACTGTTATGACAAACACTGAGTGGATGCTCCGTGTGGGAGGTCAGGAAATCGTCCAGAGGTCTGGGAATGGTGCTTTTCTCGAAGTAGTGACCTGGGAGGACTGTGAAACTTTTCATGGTGCCTTCCTGGCTGAATTCGGCCAGGCTGCAAATTCCAGACAGACGCTTCGAGTGCTTCCTTTTTAAGGAATCCTGTTAAGGAATACCAAAGTCAACTGATTTTGCAAAGCACCAGAAAGCTGGACAAGAAAGTAACAACAGATGAAAACTAATCAAGGAGAGAAGTAACCTGGGATTTAAGGAGAAATTTATTGAAAGTTAGATTTGGAATTTATTGAAAGTTAGAACAAATAATCAGTGGAATGGTTCCCCTCCAGAAGTTATGAATGCTCCAACACTGGAAGTTTCTAAGAACAGAAAGTTGGAAAGCATTATGTTCGCCTAGAAAAAAAACTGCCTAAGAGAGCAATTGGTTGGAGATGCAATAAGGGTAGTGCTTCTTTAAAGCATGTGCTTTTAAAAGGTAGTCCCCCATTACCTTTTGAATACATGTATGTTTGCTAAATGTAACAAATATGATTAAAAATATTTTCTTTTATGTATACTGAGAGCATTTGTACCAAGACAAATTCCTTGTGTGTCCAATCACATTTGGCCAATAAAAGAATTCTAATTTATTTGTATTTAAATGTATGACATGCAGAATGTGGTAATTGACATAAAAATAACACATTGAAATACTAATAGCCAAATAATGAAGGATTATAAGTTGAACTAGCAAATAATGGAAGATTTAATTTAACGTAAATGTTTGCATTATTATTAGCATTATATAAGCTTGCTAAATGTAATGATTAATAATATTGTATTTGTATTAAAAGGTATGACACTTAGAATAGGGTGATTGGCAGAAAAATGACACATTGAAACATTGAATGACTAAATAATGAAAGATTATAATTTAATAAAAATATGTGTATTATTACTAGAATTATATAAGCTTGTTAAATGAAACGAATATGATTAATTCTATTTTATCTGTATCAAAATGTATGACACTCAGGTGCTACATGGTTCACGCATTGATGTTTAAAAAAAAACTTGGGGGGAAAAAGGTAGTCTTCCACTTAACAATGGTTCATTTAGTGACCAAAGTTCCATGGTTACAGGTAGTCCTCGACTTGCAACAATTCATTTAGTGACCTTTTGAAGTTACAATGGCACTGAGAAAAGTGACTTAGGGCCATTTTTCGGAACTTACGATAAAAATAGATCGTAATAAAATTGGAAGAGATCTTGGAAGCCATCAACGTCAAAGGTCCCCAAACTTGGCAACTTTAAAACTTGTGGACTTCAATTCCCAGAATTCTTCAGCCAGCTTTGCAAACCTACATTTGAATTGGTGGAGGTGGAGTTGCACTGTATGTAAAGGACCACTATATTGCTACAGAAATGCATGAAAATCTCCTACAATGAATATGGGTCAATATAAAAGAAAAAAAGAATGACACGGCCATAGGCGTATATTATAGGCCACTCAATCAAGCAGAAAAAATATATATCCTTTTTGCCAGCCAACTAACAAACATATGCAGAAAACACACAACAATAATAATGGGAGACTTCAATTATCCTGATATCAATTGGAAAACTAATTCTGCACCAAGTGAGAAATCAAGTAAGTTCCTAACCAACCTAGCTGACAACTTTGTTGTCCAAAAGGTAGAGGGTGAAACTAGAGAGACAGCCATACTGGACTTAATTCTTACAAACAGAGAAGAAGTGATAGAGGAAGTTGAAACTGCAGGAACCTTGTGTGAGAGTGACCATGTCATGCTAGAATTCAACATAACACAAACACAAGCAACAGAACATAATGACACCGGAGTCTTGGATTTTAAAAAAGCTGATTTCAATAAACTCAGAGAGAACTTGGGAAAGATTTCATGGATGAAATCCTAAAGGGGAAAACAACTCAAGAATCTTGGGAAACTCTAAAAAGTATGATCATAGAAGCCCAGACCAGCACGATACCACTGAGAAAGAAAAACAAGAAATCCCAGAAGAAACCAGCATGGCTACACAAAGATCTCTCTGGCAAATTGAAAGAAAAAAAGGACAAGTACAAAAAAATGGAAAGAAGGGCATGAAACTAAGGCAGAATATCAGCAGATAGCCAGAATCTACAAAAATGAAGTCAGGAGCGCAAAGTCTCAGAATGAACAAAGACTTGCAAGAAAAGTCAAAGATAATAAAAAAAAGTTTCTTCCAACATATCAATAACAAGAAAAAAAATCAAGGAAACAGTCAGTCCACTAAAGAGAGAAGACAGCAAGGAAGTAACAGGCAACAGAGAGAAAGCAGAACTGCTTAACTCATTCTTTGCCTCTGTCTTCATGCAAAAAGAAACTATAGCTCAACCCACCAAAAACATAACTGTAAAAGACAGACCAGAAATAAAAGTTAAAATGAGCAAAAAAATAGTAAGAGAAGACCTGTCTGATCTGGATGAAAGGAAATCACGGGGGCCTGATGGATTACATCCCAGAGTTTTAAAGGAGCTGGCAGAGGTCATCTCAGAACCACTGCACCACATCTTTCAAAGGTCCTGGAGCACCGGGGAACTCCCAGAGGACTGGAAAAGAGCTGATGTGGTTCCCATCTTCAAAAAAGGGAAAAAAAACAGACCCAGGAAACTATAGACCACTCAGCCTAACATCAATACCCAGGAAGATACTGGAAAAGATAATAGAAAAACAGATCTGCCAACATCTAGAAACAAGTAAAGTAATAACTAGCAGTCAGCACGGGCTTGTTAAAAACAGATCATGCCAAACCAATCTCATTTCCTTCTTCAACACAGTGACTAAATTAGTAGACCAGCAAAATACTGTGGACATAATAGATTTAGATTTCAGCAAGGCATTCGACAAAGTAGACCACCACCTACTTCTGAGTAAGCTAGAAAAAAGTGGAATAGACAGCACCACCACTAGATGGACTCGCAACTGGCTGGCAAACCGTACTCAACGAGTAGCCCTTAAGGGGTCTAAGTCTACCTGGAGGGGGGAAGTAAGCATTGGGGTGCCACGAGGTTCCGTCTTAGGCCCAGGACTCTTCGATATCTTCATTAACGACTTAGATGAGGGAATAGAAGGGGAAATTACCAAATTTGCAGATGATGCTAAACTGGCAGGAATACCTACCACCCAAGAAGGATCCAGATGGATCTTGACAGACTAGAACACTGGGCCCTATCTAACTAAATGAAATTCAGTGTAGAGAAGAATAAAGCCCTACCCTTAGGCAAGAAAAGCCAAAAGGACACATATAGACTGGGTGAAACCAGGCTCAATAGCAGGAGCTGTGAGAGGGATCTTGGAGTCCTAGTGGACAACCAGCTAAATAGGAGCCAGCCGTGTGCAGCAGAAGCCAAAAAGGCCAATGCAATCCTAAATTGTATTAACACAGGGATACAATCAAGATCAAGGGAGGTACTAATACCACTCTATAAAGCCTTAGTAAGACCCACACCTAGAGTCCTGCATCCAGTTTCTCTCACTACATTATAAAAAAGATGTTGAAACTCTAGAAGAAGTACAGAGAAGAGCAATCAGGATGATTTGGGGACTGGAGGCTAAAACATACAACGAACGGTTGCAGGAACTGGACCTGGCTAGTCTAGTAAACAGAAGGACCAGGGAGACATGATAGGGGTCTTCCAATATTTGAGGGGCTGCCACAGGGAGGAGGGGGTCAAGCTATTTTCTAAAGCACCTGAAGGCCAGACAAGGAATAATGGATGGAAACTGAACAAGGAGAGATTCAAACTAGAAATAAGGAGAAACTTTCTGACAGTGAGAACAATCAACCCATGGAACAGAAGTTGCCCTGGGAAAGTTGTGGGAGCGTCATCACTTGAGACTTTCAAGAAGAGATTGGACTGCCATTGGTCAGAAATGGTGTAGGATCTCCCGCTTGGGTGGAGGGGGGCTGGACTAGATGACCTATAAGGTCCCTTCCAACTCTGATTATCTGTATCTGAATTCTGGGAGTTGAAGTCCACAAGCCTTAAAGTTGCCAAGTTTGGGGATCCCTGATCTAGGTCATCACCTATTTCTGATAGATGGCTGTTCAGTCTCTTCTTAAAAGCCTCCAGTGTGAATATGTCAGTTCCCAAGTGTCTGAATTTTAATCAGGTACTGCAGTGGTTATTATGTGGGGAAAAAAATGGCCATAAGACACATTTTTTCACTGCTGTTGCAACTCTGAACAGCCACTCTGAATTACTGTTAAGTCGAGGACTGCTTGCAAAAATAAAGTTTTTAAAAATGGATTCAAGAGGGAGGGGAGAGGGGAGTTACAACAGCAGTGAAACAGGTACCTTATGACCAGAAGTAGCAGGTTCTGACCAGTTCTGGAGAACCGGTAGCAGAAATTTTGAGTAGTCTGGACAACTGTCAAATCCCACCTCTGACTGGCCCCACCAACCCCATCTCTTCTCTGCCTCCCATTGAGTCCCAGCTGACCAGTTGGGTCTTTTTTGGTTGCCCTGTACAGGAGAACGGAGCTGGAAAGCAGGTTAGTGGGGTGGAGAGGGAATAGGGATTTTGCAGTATCCTTCCCCTGCCACGTCCACCAAGCCACGCCCACAAAGCCATACCATGCCCACTAAGCCACATCTACAGAACCGGTATGTAAAAAAAATTGAATCCCACCACTGCTTATGACCATTTTTCACACTTACACTTAACAACAAACTGTGGTATGTCAAGGACTACCTGCAAAATAAAGTTTTTTAAAAGTAGATTTAAGAGGAGGGAGGAGGAGAAGAGGAGGAAGAAAGGAAGAGAAACCAGTTTTAGGAGAAAAGTCAAAACCTCTTGAGATGGGTCCACGGAAGCAGCTATCCTTCCCTGAGATGGAAGGAAACTAGACTGGACTCTTGGTTTCTCCCTTGAAGTCATTCTAGTCTCCGTAAACAATTCTCCCGGAATCTGCATCACATCCAGAAGGTCGCATAGTTTCTTCTCTCCTTCGGCCTGAGCATCCAACATGGCTCTGCCCTTGCCCTTCTCACCTGGCTTGTGACAATGCCTTCTGGACAGGCAGATTATTCCCTCGCTGATCTCATGCCTTTAAAAAAAAAAAAAACAACAAAGTTGGAAGGATCAGAGGAGAAAAAAATAATCACGCATCTGGCCAGACACGCATCTTGAGAAAAGCTCAAGGCCCTGAAGGTTCAAGAAAGGTTTGCTTTTAGATAAGGAATGAGTTCGAAACTGTACTTTGTGCTCACTTCGTACAGATAAGGAAGTCAATTCAGTTCAATTTATTATGGCCAAAACTCGGTACGGATAGTAAACAAAGAAAATCTAAGATTTATTTATTTTATTTAACTTATATTGCCGTCTATTCACCCATGGCAACTCAAGGCGGCTTACACAATATAAAATCATATTTAAAACAAAAAATAAAAATAATAAGAACTAACAAAAAGAATAAAATAAATTAGTAAAGTACAATAGAACAAAATTTGGGAAGAACAAAAACAAAACAGAACAAAAGCAGAAAATCAAAAACCAACTCCCACCTTCCCACCCCAATGACAGAAGATCACACTGGCCACCTGATGGGCTCCATCCCTCTCTGGGTTCCCCAGGCCCACTGGCAAAACCAGGTCTTCAGTGCCTTTTGGAAGAGTATTAGTGAGGGGGCCATTCTAATCTCTGGGGGAATGATGTTCCAGGGAGACGGAGCCACCACAGAGAAAGCCCTTCTTCTGGATCCCACCAGGTATTTCTCCCTCAGGGGTTGGACCCGCAGCATTCCCTGCATCCTCGCTCTAATGGGTCGGGTGGATGTGACTGGCAAGAGATGTTTCCTTAGATCACCTGGCCCTAAGCCATGAAGGGCTTTAAAGGTGACAACCAGCACCTTGAACTGCACCCGGAAGCAAATTGGCAGCCAATGCAGCCCCTGCAGGAGAGGTGATACATGTGCACACCAGGGTCTGCATAAAACCATGTGGGCCGCTGCATTTTGCACCAACTGGAGCTTCCGGGTGCTCTTAAAGGGCAGCCCCATGTAGAGCGCGTTGCAATAATCAATACGGGAAGTGACCGGGGCATGAGTGACTGTGAGTAGAGACTGCTGATCCAGGAAAGGGTGTAACTGGTGCACAACCCGCAATTGCGCAAAGACCCTTCTGGTCATGACCGCCACCTGTTCTTCGAACAGGAGTCGTGAGTCCAGGAGAACCCCCAGATTATGCACAGGGTCTGTTTGGGATAGTGCCACCCCACCCAAGACTAAAGGTAGTAATTTTCCTTGAGCCAACGAACCCCAGACCCAGAGCCACTCGGTCTTGCATGGGTTTTGTTTCAACCGGTTGCTCCCCATACAGCCCCTAACAGTCTCCAGGCACTGCAAGAGGGAGGACACAGCAACACTTAACTCACCACGGGCTGACATCAGCTGAGTATCATCAGCATATTGGTGACCCCTCAGTCCATGGTGATGGATGATCTCACCCAGTGGTTTCTTATAAATGTTGAACAGGAACAGAGAGAGTACCGAGCCCTGAGGAACCCAAAAAAGCAGTGGGCGAGGGTTGGATCTCTCCCCTCTTATCAACACTGACTGAGAGCGGCCGCAGAGGAAGGAAGTGAACCAAGACAGCACAAGGCTTCCCACTCCCATCCCCCAAAGTCACCTCAGGAAAATCCTAAGGTTAATGGTATCAAAAGCCGCCGAGAGGTCAAGTAGAGCAAGGATGGATGCACTACCCCCATCCCGCTCCTGCCAGAGATCATCCAAAAGTGCGACCAATGCCGTTTCTGTCCCAAATCCAGGCCTGAATCCTGACTGGTAGTGGTCGAGATAATCCGTTTCATCCAGAAACCTCTGGAGCTGCTGCGCGACCACCTTCTCAACAACCTTCCCATAAAAGGGAAGATTGGAGACAGGTTGGAAATTATCCAACCAGGTGGAGTCCAGCGATGGCTTCTTAAGAAGAGGGCGGACCACAGCCTCCTTAAAATGCTGGGGCACCGTTCCCTCCTCTAGAGAAGCATTAATCACCCGCCTGTCACCTCCTGGGAAGCTTTCACAAGCCAGGAGGGACATGGGTCTAAAATATAGGAGCTCGTGCCCCTATATTTGTCCCTCAGGAGAAACAGGGTCAAAATGTTCCCAATAACAGGGCAAGAACCTGCCTCAGGAGCTTCCACTGGATCAGCAACTATGCCAGCGTCTAACTGGGAACGAAGTTGAGCGATTTTGTCTTCCAGAAAATCCGCAAATTCCTCAGTGTGCCCCTTCAGGTGGACCTCAATTTCCTCTTTCCCTAAGAGGAGACGGCTCACCTTAAAGAGGGTTGCTGGGTGATTATCTGCAGATGCAATTAGAGTGGAGAAGTATTTACACTTCGCCTCATGAATCACCACAAGGTAGGCCTTAGTAGCAGCTCTTACCTGTGTTCAGTCGAGTTCATCTCCTGTCTTCTGCCAGCGGCGTTCTAGACGTCTCCTCATGCGTTTCATCCCTCTCAGTTCCTCTGTATACCACGGGGCACAGAGAGGTCTACGGGTGAGGAGAGGTCGCAAGGGTGCAATCCTATTCAGAGCCTCAGTCACCTTCCTATTCGAAACAGTGACTAAGAGCTCGGCTGGTCTGCATAATTGATCTACAATTATAACCCCCACAGCTCCTTCTGAAGCCCATCTGTGTCCATTAGTCGGTGGGGGCGGACCAATCTAATAGGTTTGCCTTCCTGCGGGGTGTGTGTGTGCAGCTTTTGAGAAACTCATTGCCACCAGACTGTGATCTGCCCAAGACAAGGGGACCAAGGACAGGTCTACCAATTCCAGGTTCTACAGACATTGCTCTGACAAGAACACCAAATCGGGAACGTGACCACTATTACTAGTTAGGCTCTGGATAATCTGGGATGGGCCCATGGAAGTCATGGTTTCTATGAAATCTTGGGCTACCTTCAACCCTGACCCCAGAGAAGGCAGTTGAAATCTCCCAGAACTATAAGCCTGGGGAATTCCACTGCCAGTCCTGCGGTGAGGTCCAGGAGCCCAGGTAGGGAAGCTGCCATGCAGCAGGGAGGCTGGTATAGCAGCAGCAATCCCACCTGATCCCTTGAGCTCAATCTAAGAAAAAAGATTAAAATAATTAATTAAATACACTTGTAAAATAACCTAACATCTAATATGTGAAATTCAGGATATAGACCAGAAGTTTCCAAACTTGGCAACTTTAACACTTGTGGACCTCAACTCCCACAAGTCTTAAAGTTGCCAAGTTTGGGGACCCCTGATATAGACTGTATTGAACTGTAATGTAAACACTAAATCATATTAAATATGACATCTAAAATCACAATGAAGTATCTATTAGGTATCCATGCTGGCTCAGAAATTCTGGGAGTTGAAATCCACAAGTTGTAAAGTTACCATAATTGCTGACTCCTGGTTTACAGGTAGTTCTTACAACTGTTCGCTTAGTGACCAAAGTGATAATGGTACTGAGGGATGGCCATTGTTCACATTTACAAGTGTTGCTGTATTCCTGCGGTGACATCATTGTGATCCCAGTACTTGGCAACTGGCATGTATGAATGACAGTTGCAGTGTCCCGGTATCATGGGATCACCTTTTGCGATCTGCTGACAAGCAAAGTTGGTGGGGAAGCCAGATCCACTTAAGAAATAGGTTATTTTTGAGCCGGGGTGGCACAGTGGTTAGAATACAGTATTGCATGTTAACTCTACTGTCTGCCAGCAGTTCGATTCATTCTTCCATCCTTCGGAGGTTGATAAAATAAGACCCTGATTGTTGGGGACAAGAGGCTGACTCTGTCAACCTCTTAGAGAGGGTTTTCATCAGTTAATTCACTTAACAACTGTGGCAAGAAAATGGAGCAAATCTCATTTAACAACTGTCTCACTTTGCAATAGAAATTATGGCCAGGAAGTTGACAAGTACCTACAAAGGATTTCTAATAGATGTTCCAATTGTTTTATTAAAGGAACTATTTATCAGAAAGATCTGGTTGATTAGGTTCTGCCTGCCAAGCAGAAATTCAATAGGGAGAACCTCCTCTATAATACTTTATAGGCTTAAGCAAACTTCACCTGTAGCTTCTCTATCTGCCTTTAAACATCAAGGTGTGAAGAAATCCATTAGAACAGGGCTGCAACGCTAGACAAGGCCTCAAGGTGGCAGTAAAGTGGCCAAGGAATCATCTTCAGCGTTTGCGCAGACAAGAATCTCTTCGCTTCTCTCAACCATGAAAAAACCAGAGCGTCCCACGCTCGGCGCTTTCCATTGGCCTAACTGAAGAGGGGCGGGGCAGGAGAGGCCGCCTTTCCCAGCTCATCTAATTGTACTTCTTCTCGCGTTCCGGGGAGGCACCCAGAACCCGGAGAACACGCATGCTCAGTCGAGGACTATAAATAGGAGGCGCCTGAAGATGGACGCCCCATTTTGTACCGCACCCAGGTCGCGGCAGGAGGGGGCGGGGGGAGGGGCAAGCGAGGTTGCGTCAAAAAGGGGTGAGGCTGTATCTGTTTATGAAGCTATTCCGCCTTTTTACAAGCTTTCGTGGGTGGCTGAAACTCGAAAGGGCTTCACTTTCTATTTTTGATATTGTTAGTTTTTAAAGTTAGAACAGGGAGGTCGCTTTAAAAGACTTCCTTCTCTCCAAAAGGAGAGACCTTTTGCTTGCAAAGGCCAAAAACAAAACAAAACATGCATTTGCCCCGTGAACTCGAAGTCCCCAGCCCTCAAAACCATGCAAAGCAGCCTACCATTCAAAAGCTGGGACAGATAAACTTGGATTCTGGAGTTGTCTTTTCTCTGTTCCCAAGAAGATAGCATTCAGAAGATGGTGGTGTTGTCCCCAAAACAACCCTGTGAGTAGGTAGACTAGGCAGAAACAGGCCTCTGTCCTCTTAAGGATGCCTCATTGCTGGAGGTTTTCAGGAAAAGCCTAGAGAAGGGATTGCTTGGAATAATGTGGGGATTCCCTATACAGAACAGGGAAAGGGTGGGACTAGAAGACCACCCAGGTGCCTTCAAGTCCTATGATGCTATGATCTATTACTGCAGTGGTCCCCAACCTTTTTTGTATCAGGGACCAATTTCACGCAGAAACACTTTTTCAAGGACCGGCAAAATCAATTCTTCCCCAATAGTAAATGGCTACTTTACTATTTATTTACTAAAAACATATATATGTTTTAATCACGATTATTCATTCTTTGCGGCCCAGTACAAAATGATCCACGGACCGGTACCAGTCCGGGGCCTGGTGGTTGGGGACCCCTGTATTACTGGACTGATACTGATGTTTCTCAACCTCAGCAAATTTAAGTTGTGTGGACTTCAATTCCCAGAATTCCCCAGCCAACAAGACAGACACAGACATCAGACAATAATTAGGACTGCAGAAAACAATTATTATCAACCTGTCTTCCATTAAGGACCTGTACATTGCATGAGTCGAAAAGAGGGCTGTGAAAATATTTACAGATCCCTCACATCTTGGACATAGACTATTTCAGCTCTTACACTCAAAATGATGCCGTAGAGCCCTACACACCAGATCAACTAGACACAAGGACAGTTTTCCCGAACGCCATCACTCTGCTAAACAAATAATTCCCTCAACACTGTCCAACTATTTACAAAGTCTACATTAACTTTTAATATTCCCATCCTTCCTTACACCCATCTCCTCTCACTTATGACTGTATGACTGTAACTTTGTCACACGTATCCTTATGCTTTATAGTGACTGTTTCCTAGTATGATTTGATTGCTCATTGTACCCTATGATTATTATTAAGTATTGTACCTGATGATTCTGGACTCATGACAAATGTACCTTTTCTTTTATGTATGCTGAGAGCATTTGCACCAAGACAAATTCCTTGTGTGTCCAATCACACTTGGCCAATAAAGATTTCTATTCTATTCAATCATGTTGGCTGGGGAATTCTGGGAGCTTGAAGGCCATGCCTGCTTGCTGGAGAATTCCTGGAGTGGAAGTTCACATATTTTAAACTTATAGAAGTGGAGAAACACATTCACATTAAAGATCAGGTTACAGATCTCAGTTCTGACAGTGTATATAACCATCTGCCCATTGTTCAGACTTAATTTGACAAAGAATGAAATCATTCAGAGCAATCAGCATTATATTACAGGCATCTTATTATATCCCATTTCCCCATTCATTTCCTATAATTACAGAACACATCTTCTAATCTTTTAATTTGGCACATATTTTAAGCTTCAGGAATGCCATTTAATGTATATTATTAACCCTGTGGAAATAACGGAAAAGGTTCTGTAGCACATCTTCTGAGATTTTATTAAAAGGCAGAAGGCTCTGGAAATCTGTCTCTAGTTTCTCAGGGTCCGCAGAAAAAAAAGGGTTTAATATTAATATGCCTGAATACAGGTAGTCTTTGACTTAACAACAGTTCATTTAGTGACCAAAGTTACTAGTGGACCTGAAAAAAGGGACTTATGGTTGCTTTTTACACTTATAACTGTGGCAGCATTCCCACTGCCATGTGATTTACATTCAGATGCTTGGCAACTGTCTCATATTTATGACAGTTGCAGTGTCCTGGGATCACATGACCCCCTTTTGCAACCTTCTGAAAGGTAAAGTCAGTGGGGAAGACTAAGTTACTTAACAACCGTGTTACTAACTTAACAACTGCAGTGATTCACTGAACAACAGTGGCAAGAAAAGTCATAAAAATGAGGCAAAACTCAACAAATACCTAACAACATAGATTTTGAGCTCAACTGTGGTTGTAAGTAGACTATTTGTATACCTGCTCTCGGTTGAACTATCTGGATGCAGGAAAGTATTTTTTGTAGCTGACAAAAAGAGGAAATGAATCATTTCTGGATCACCTACTTTGGATTAATGTTCTCTATCCTAGACAGCCCTCTCTTTATCTGTAAATAACTGGAACAAACTGTGGACCTTTTGAAATGGGAAAGCTGTATTCTTTAGGCCCTTTAGGGACAGGCAGCAACAGATATGCTTATCTCTTAATCATTTGACAATGGTGTTTTAGGTGAAATAGGTTTGGCCTGTAATTATAGTAGTTAATTCATAGCAACTCAGATTGGAAGGGACTTCAGACATCATTTACCCCTGCCCAGTGTATGCAATCCTTATATCATCCCGTAACAATGGCCAGTCTTTTTTCCTGAAGACCCCCAGTTTCCTGGCCTGCATCTTTTTCAGGGCTCAAGCAACTGTTTTATCATAAGGCAGTGGCAGAGATCAGTAAATTATGAATTTTAACACTATAATAAAGGTAGTTCTCAACTTATGACCATTTGGATAGCAACTGTTCTATGTTACAATGGATCCAAAAAACATAACTGATTCAAAGTTCTGATGGCCAGCTCTAGAGGTGGGTATTCAGCAGGTTCTGACCAGTTCTGGAGAATCAGCAGTGGAAATTTTGAGTAGTTTGGAGAACCGGCAAACCTCTGATAGGTCCCGCCAACCCCATCTATTCTCTGCCTCCCATTTAGTCCAGCTGATCGGCTGGGTCTCCTTTGGTTGCCCTGCACAGGAGAACGGAGCTGGAAAGCAGGTTAGTCAGGTGGGGAGGGAAGGGGGATTTTGCAGTATATCCTTCCCCTACCACGCCCACCCAGCCATGCCCACCTGACTACATACACACACACACACACACACACACACACACACACACACACACACACATATATATGCTGTTCAGCTTCCTTCGGGTATTATCCCACGTCATTGGAGTGCTTTCAAAGTTGTAGCAACGTTTCGGCAGAATCTCATCTGCCATCATCAGGCTTCTGTATGGATGTGGGTCTCACAGCTTTTGGTTTCAAATTCGAGGCTGGCCTATTCTGATTGGCTGGGAGTCTTGGTCTGTGTTCACTGGACTTGAAGTTTGATTGATTGGTGTTTCTGGTTTCTTCTGTCTGTTTTGTGGCTTTGATTGGCTGGCAACACTCTGCTCCTGCACTGGAGGCTTTCAGTGCAGCTTGGCTTCGTGTGAAAGGACGGCTGCTATCCATTAGGAAGCCAGGTTTCACCTGGGTGCCTGGTGGGGGGGTGTTCGATTTGGAGGCATCAGAGGGAGTCTGCTTGTGCTCAGGTGCTCACGTCGAACACCCCCCCACCAGGCACCCAGGTGAAACCTGGCTTCCTAATGGATAGCAGCCATCCTTTCACACGAAGCCAAGCTGCACTGAAAGCCTCCAACTCAGGAACAGAGTGTTGCCAGCCAATCAAAGCCACAAAACTCTATACTAACTAACCACTAACTCTATACAGAAGCCTGAGGATGGCAGATGAGATTCTGCTGAAACGTTGCTACAACTTTAACAGAACTACAATGACGTGGGATAATACCCGAAGGAAGCTGAACAGCACACATGTAAGTACCCGCGAAAGCCTAAGAAAAACACACACACACACACACACACACACACACACACACACATATCGTGTTTCTCTCTCACAAAATAAGGCCGGGCCTTATTTTTTTTTGACCCCTGAAAAAACAGCTAGGCCATCTTTTCGGGGGTGACTTAATTTCCTCTCCCACCAAGAGCGGCCCATACGCACGTATCTCGCCATGAGGCCGCTTCTATCGGCCGATGAAAGCTCCCCAAAGGCAGAATCCCCAGCTGCTTCAGGGAGTTGTGTGGCTGCCCGTGTCCCCTCACCTTTAGGCAGTCTCTTTCGGGCGATGGAAGGTCCCCAAATGCAGTCACCAGCCACTTCGATCGGCTGGTAGAATCGGCCTCAGGGCGAGTGCACACACACGCACTCCCCTCGCCACGAGGCTGCTTCTTTCGGCAGACAAAAGCTCCCTTGAAGGCAGAGTCCCCAGCTGCTTCAGGGCGAGGCGTGGCTGCGAGGGGAGTGTGTGTGTGTGCGCTCGCCCTGAGACCGCTCCTGCTTGCCAATCAAAGTGGCTGGTGACTGCATTTGGGGAGCTTCCATTGCCCAAAAGAGACTGCCGAAAGGCGAGGGGACACGCCTCGCCCCGAAGCAGCTGGGGACTCTGCCTTCAGGGAGCTTCTATCAGCTATCGGGGTATTCTAGCCTAGGCTACCTGCAGGGCACTCCTACAGGCAAATTTTCTCCCCACCCCCCAACCCTTCCCCTGCCCATTTCTCTTCACCTCGTGTAGTTCTAACGAACGATATGAGAAGTGGCAGGGAAAAGCATGGTTTAAATAGGCCTAAATTTTGGGGGCGGGGCTTAATTTCACCTCATGCCTAGAAATCATGCTGGACCTTCCTATTGGTGGAGGCCGTATTATTGGAGAAACACGGTACATACATATATATACAGGGGTGGGATTCTACCAGTTCGCACCTATTTGCTAGAACCGGTTGTTAACCTTCTCAGCAGTTTAGAGAACCGGTTGTTAGAAGAAATTACTGGCCTAATCCTGTAAGGAAGGAAGGAAGGAAACATTCTGGTGTTGCTTACAGAAGCTTCCTCTCCGTTAACCCTTATTACACTCTTGGTAGGACTAGACTTCCTGTCTCAGGAATTTCTCTGGAGTTTTTCCCCCCTCCTTTGCTGGTACTTTGCTCGTGTGGAGTCACCATTCAAAGTTAAAATGACACTGAAAAAAGTGACTTGCAGGTTTCCCTACACAGGAGAACAGAGCTGGAACGTAGGTTGGTGGGGTGGGGAGGGAGCAGGGATTTGCAGTAACTTTCCCCCAGGAATGGGGATTGAATGGGGATTTTACAGTAACCATCCCTTGCCCTGCCCACCAAGCCACGCCCACAGTACCGGTAGTAAAAAAAATTGAATACCACCACTGTCTAGCTCTCCCACAGTCACATGATCACATTTTGGATACTCAGCCTCTGGTTTGCATTTACAGCTGTTTGTGGCATCCCACAGTCACATCACGACAGCAATTCATGCGCGTTTTTCCAAAAACTTTACTGGTGTTCCTTGATTTGTTTATTGATCATTCCAAGTTACAATGGCAATGAAACAAAGGACTTATGACCGGTTTTCACACAGCCATTGTTGTAAGTTACAACCCTCAAAACGACACTATAGGGCAGAGGTCTTCAAACTTGGCAGCTTTAAGGCTTGTGGGCTTCAACTCCCATAATTCTTCCTCCAGTCATGTTAGCTCGGGAATTCTGGGAGTTGAAGTCGCAAGTCTTAAACTTGCCAACTTTGAAGACCCTTGACATAAGGCACTGCACACCAGAACAACTAGACATAAGGACAGTTTTCTCTTGAATGCTAACAATTTTCACAACATTCAAATTATTTACTAAGACTGTATTGCTATTATTCTTCTCATCCTTCTCGTTAGCTATCTCTTTCGTTAGCTATCTCTTCCACATATGACTATAATCGTGTTGCTTGTATCTTTACAATTTATATTGTTTTGTTTTCCTAGTATGTTTTGAATGTGTATTAGTAACCTATGTATGATTTGATTGCTTACTAGTAATCTATGACTATCTCTAAGTGTTGTATTATGATTCTTGATGAATGTAATTTTATTTTTTCTTTATGGAGCTTGTGCACCAAAGACAAACTCCTTGTGTGTCCAATCACACTTGGCCAATAAAGAATTCTATTCTATTCTATTCTATTCTATTCTATTCTATTCTATTCTATTCTATTC
>BLBF01000048.1:12406334-12446366 GCA_015471245.1 Laticauda colubrina | reverse complement strand
GACATGTGGCCTTCAACTCCCAGAAATCCCCAGCCTGCATGTTTTAACGACATGTGGACTTTAACTCCCAGAATTTCATAGCTGGCATGCTTAAAGTTGGGCAAATGTAAACTCCCAGAATTTCCCACCTAGCATGCTTTAAGATGCACAGTCCAATTCCCAGAATTCTCTTGCAGGGTCATTACTGAGAATCCTGGGAACTGCAATCCCCATACATCTCCCAAGTTGCTGTGGCTGAGGAACACCGGTTACCATATTTGTTGATAACTGGAGCTTCTTTATGGACTTTTGCTGAAAACAGAAAAACTTGATTTATGGATAGGATGCTTAGAAAGGATTGAATAATGAAAGAAAGGTGCACAATGTAACCTCTAGAGAGAAAGGGTAAAATATGAATACAATTATCACTGCTTTTAAAGGCAACCAAATGTCATTTTTAGAGCGTGACAGGGTGCTCACAGTAAAAAATGACAATAAAGGTTATCTTTATTTGTATTGATATATTTATATTTATATTGCCAGGGATGAATAGGCAGCAATATAAATTCAGTGCATAAATATCTGGTGTAGAGATTCAAAGCCCTCCTCATTTCTTTTCTTTCTTTCTTTTCCTTTCTCTTTCACTTTTTTTTAAAAATCCTCCCCTGCCACTCTCCCTTTCTTTTTTTTCTTTCTTCTTCTGCCCCCACTCTCTTTCTTTCTTTCTCTGTTCATCTCTTTCCTTTTACTTCTCTTTCTTTTTCTCTAAATCTGTACTGTTTTGTGTTCTGGGATGAAAAACCTTCTTTACTAAAAAAATCAACTGCAGACCCAACAGGCCCACGGTTTGTCTATATGGAAACGAGGGAAGGTCTGTCTCCGCCTCGCTACCCCCCCCCAAAAAAAATGCATTGTGGGAAAGGTAGTCCTCGGAGGAATCCGGCTCTTCTCCAGGTTGGGCAACCAGAGGGAGGAGAGCCCCGAGGCTTTTCCTCCCCCTCCTCCAATCCTTTCCCACCCCTACCCCTCTCACCTTTTTGCTCAGGAACTCCCGCACTAAAGACGCAGCCACCTCTTCCACGAAAGACGCTTCCATTGATGATCTTGCACCATGCAACGAGCTCTGATTGAAAAATAAAACGAAATGCAAAGGTGGTTTTATTTATATATACGTATATATATATATATATATTATCTATATATTGGCTTGGTCTCTCCAACTCGTCGCGGGGGGGCTTTGCTCAAATTGCAGCCGGCGGACGGACAAGGCAGTTGCCTTACAGTTGGCAGGTTGTCATGGCGATGACGTAACGCGGCGAGAATTCTTTCCCGGTTCCCGAGGCCAGACGAGGATCCCGCCAGCCTATCGTCGCGATGCTTAGAACGGGGCTGACTGGGGAATTCTGGGAGTTGTAGTCCACGCTTCTTAAAGTTGCAGAGAGATTGAGAAAGGTCGGGGCTCAGACTGAGAAGGTATTGGAACGTGATGTTTGCAGAGAGCAAAGGAGGCTGGCGAGCTTTGCTGTGAGAAAAGGTGCTTGCAATGTCTTTTTATATGGTGTTGTAGGCAAAGTGATTTTTTTTTTTTTTTTGGAAGTACATATTTTCTCTTTTTAAAAAAGTTTTTGAGAAAGGAGGGGATCAAGGGCAGAGAAAGAAGAATAGAGGATGGAGGAGAGGAAGAAAAGGAAGAGGAGAATAGAGAGAGGAGGAAGGAAGGGTAGAGAAAGGAAGAATAGGGGACAGATGAGAGGAAGAAGGAAGGAATAGAGAGAGGAAGAATAGTGGGGAAGAAGAGGAAGGTGAGATAAAAAGAATAGAGAGGAGGAAAGAGGAGGAAGATGAGGAAGAATAGAGGGAGGAAAGGGAAAGGAAGAAGGAAGGAAAAGGAAGAATAGAGGGAGGAGGAAGGAAGATGCAACAAGATGAAGGAAAGAAAGACTAAAGAAGCAACTAAATTAATAAGTTAATATAGACTATTAAAATCAAGGAGAGACATTGGTAACTTTATTATTATTATTAGGCAAACATTGTTTATCTTTATTTTTAAAATAAATATTAAAGGATTATATTTAAAATAATTGCAATGAAAAAAAAGATGTTTCGATTGAGATTAATGAAAGAGGCTAGAATTAATGTGTTTCTCTCCTTACTGAAAATTTGGAATGGAAAAAGTAATAATAGAATTAAGTATGCATATATGAATGCATAATTGCTGTCATATTTGTATGTAAAAGTGATGACCCGGAAATAACGTCCACTAAAAAGAGATTTTTGTTTTTAATGTGAAAAACTGAATAAAATTTGTTAAAAAAAAAGATGAAGGAAAGAAAGGATAGGGAAGAAGGGAAAGATGGGAAGAAGGAACAAAGGACTATTAGCATTATCCGCAATAATGCAGCCATTTGGCATCATTCTTGCAAAAAAAAAAAAAACCAGGTCAAATTACTTCCAAGCAAGGAATGATTATGTCATCTGTTCCAGATTTACCATCTTTTTTGGGCCATGGTTCTTAACTAAATCACTGAAATTGTCAAGTTAATCATGTGGCCATTAAGCAAGTCTGGCTTCCCCCATTGACTGTGCTTGTGGAGAGCTGAGTGAGAGTGTCACCAACAGCTGTGGAGTTCTTTCAAAAGGAAATTTCAGGAGCTTTTATGAAAAATTGCAGAGCAATATATTCTTTATGAACAATCATAGATTTTCCATTGTCTTAAGTACAGTAATCCTTGACGTATGACCACAGTTGAGCCCAAAAATTATGTTGTTGAGTGAGACAATTGTTAAGTGAGTATTCTCCATTTTATGACCTTGTTAAATAGAACACTGCAGTTGCTAAATTAGTAACATGGTTGTTCAGCGAATCTGGCTTCCCCATTGATTTTGCTTGTCAAAAGGTTGTAAAAGGGGATCACATGACCCCAGGGACACTGCAACCATCATAAGGGTGAGTCAGTTGTCAAGCGTCTGAATTTTGACTACACGACCTTGGGGATGCTACAATGGTCATGAGTGTGAAAAACCATCGTAAATAACTTTTTTTCAGTGCTGTTGTAATTTCGAATGAAAACTATTGTAAATCGAAGACTAGCTGAACTATTCCCAATCAAAAATGCCATACTTGTGATAAAAGGAATGAAAAGCATTTAGAAATATGAAGTAAGATATACCTTATGAAACTCGGCATTTTTTATTTCATTTTCATTTCAAGAGCCATAGTGGTGCCGTGGTTAGAATGCAGCATTGCAGGCTAATTCTGCTGGCTGTCCCCTGCCAGCAATTTGGCAATTCGGTCCTGACCAGCTGAAGGTTGACCCAGCCTTCCATCCTTCAAAGGTGGGTAAAAGGAGGACCTCGATTGTTGGGAGCAAGAGGCTGACTCTGTAAACTGCTTAAAGAGAGAAAAGCACTGCGAAGCGATATTTAAGTGCTACTGCTAGTGCTGCTTTTGCGTAGCACTATAAGACAGCAGATCACAGTGTGTGTCAAATGCAATCCAAAGCCTGTTCGGAGTTTTTGGCAGGTTGTGGCATCTTCACCGCTGCAAAGCTGTCTTGAAATGTAGGGAGACTGGAGGCTAAAACATGCAAAGAACGATTGCAGGAATTGGGTATGACTAGTTGAAAGAAAAAAAGGTTGAGGGATGATAGGATGGATAGCAGTCTTCCAGTATTTGAAAGGCTGCCCCAAAGGAGAGGTCAAATTATTTTCCAAAGTACTAGGAGCAACGGATGGAAACTAATCAAGGAGAGAAGCAACCTGGAATTAAGGAGAAATTTCCTGACAGTGAGGCTAATTAATCCTAAATCTACTCATTCAACCAGATACGCTCATACCTTGCTACTCCTTCCTATAAAGAGCATTTGTACTGTATAAGATGTTTTACAGGTGGCACCTACTCCTGTAAGAACAGCAGTTTAAGGGCAAATTGACGAAATGTTGGAAATGTCATCAAATACCTGGATCATATTACCATATATGGTGGACATGCATAGAAGCAAAAAGATACTGAACTAAAATACACATGATTGGAAAAAAGGATCAAATAACATATAGACTTAAAACCAGAGATATTTTTACTAGGGATTTTGCCTTAAGGTTATAATAAAGAGACAACATATTTGATTATTAATGTATTAACAGCAGCTAGAATTGTATTTGCACAAAATTGGAAAAATGAGAAAATTTTGACAGGAGGAAACGGTTAAGAAAATAATGGAATGTGCACAAATGAGTAGATTAATGGAAAAGAAGTTTTATGAGATTTGGGATTTATGTTACGAATGGTTAGATAGAAGAGTAAGAATTTGAAATATGTTGTAGTAGCAATAACACAATGTAATTGATTATTTTTGAATAAGTAATAATATGAATATAATTTAGTAAATATTGGGACACGTTCTTGAAAGATAAAGTAGGATTGAAATTAAAATTTTAAGGATAATACAATGATATAACAATATGACATAAGAATGTTTAGAGTTAATCATGAACATAAATAAGAAATATATAATATTTAAATATTCATAAATAAGAAATATAATACTAATATATGTAGATATACGGATCCAACCGGCATTGTAAAACTGAAAAGATTTTATTTGTAAGTTGTAAAAATAAAAACATTTTTTTGGAAAAAAACCTTGTTACTCGATTGCTTCAAAATTCATAGAATTTGGTACTCCTTGCACTTTGATGTGAAATTGTTTCAGTGCTCATTGTTTGGTACATCATGCGCAAGCTAGAACTTACCAGTGTCGGTTTCCTCATGACTCAAAACAAAGAGTGACGTGTTAAGTCACATGGTTGTTTGGTACTTGTCATTTTTAATGCTTGCTGTGCTTCCTAGAACCAATTAATGACAAGTACTAAGATACCAATGTATTTGGCGGCAGCTTTTCTGATATTTCACTTGGCTTGAGATTACTTGATAAGCTACCATAGATGACTATTTACATTCCTGAACTCAGCCATCCAGTTATCACTGACCTAATTCCTAGTTTACAAACATCTCTTCGTTTCTAATTAGTAGTACTCTCTAGGCTATGACAAGTGACAGACATGTGCTACATCCAACCTTGGTCTATCCTTGGTCCACTGTTGCCTATCTGTATTTGGCATTTTGGGATCTTGCTCATCCTTTGGCCCTTCCTTCCTTCCTTCCCTCCCTTTTATGCTTCTTATATTTGCTTGCTTACTTGCTTCCTGTTCCTATAAACTTAAAACTGCATCTAAATAATCACCGTTGGTGGCAAATGTGCATTGGTTGTAAGTCACCTGTTCCAATAACATATTCCACTATTCCACTGTATCACACATTCCAAAATGGCAGAAAAACCACAACAGAAAATACTTGCTGGTATGTTTCCAGTTTATTTATTTGGTCAGCTTGATGGCAGCAAGAGTGGAAGCAGCAGATAAGAGAGACATTTTTATACCAAGGCAGTATTCACCTCTGGCTTTAAACCAAAAATTCAAATTAAATCAGCATTTTATTTTTACAATTATTGAAAAAGAGAACACCATTAACAGCATATAGGAGATAACGTGCAAAATATGTTTTTTCATTTTTGTATCTGCAGAAGAATATCGAATATGAGGGAATCTATGTGGCTCAGGATTGAACCGAGGAGTCCTTTGGCGTTCTCTGAACTTGATTCTTGCTTGCGGATGTTTCATTATCCGACTGGGTAGCATCAACGGTGAGATGGCTCAACAAGAGCTTTTTCTTCCTCATCCTGCAAAAAGTTAGTAAGGCCTGATGCCCCGCTCACTCACCATGCAGTACAGCCTAAAATGTCCATAGAGAGCCAAGAGGAGCACTGCCAGAAGGATGACTGCCTTCAACATTTGTCCATATTTTTTTCTCAAAAGGACAGAGAAAAGAGAACAGCTTGCTAGGAGAACCTTGGCTAATTCACGGTGCTCCCTAGCCTTTTATTAGCCTGGTGCTTTTGAAGCTGCATCATCTCTACTCAACCAAGCCGTGTTGCTTATGACTCCTTGGGATTGTTGCCAAGCTCATCTGGTGTAAGTCTGACCAAGGGATTCTCCAACACTTCCCATTTACCGGATACCAGCAGGAAAGGGCTCCGTTCAGATGTATTTGGAGGGCCCATTGGGATAGGAAGTGAAGCATGGGGCCTCCAGGGGTCTCAAGAGCAATCATCAGCCCACTTTGTGAAAGGACACTTAGCATCAAGCATGGAGTGGCACCACTCACAGACAGAAGTGAGTTAAGGGGCAACACTTCTCAATCCAGGCCTTTTAATGGATAGGAGCATTTCCAAATATTTAGAGCAAGGGTCTTCAAACTTGGCAAGTTTAAGACTTGTGGACATCAACTCCCAGAATTCCTCCTCCAGTCATGTGAGCTCAGGAATTCTGGGAGTTGAAGTCCACAAGTCTTAAACTTGACAGTTTGAAGATCCCTGATTTAGAGGGAAGGGGAAGGAAGGGAAGGCTTCTCAAGTTGGACAAATTAAATCTATCTACAATTAGAATAAGACATACCTGCACCAACATCCCTTTTTTCCTAGGTTCTTCCTTACAATCTTGAAACCATGAGGGGCAAATAGCAAAGAAAACAGTTAGTGAATATATCTTACATTAATAGCTATATTGACTGTACAGTCATTGCCTAAATTGTATTATCACTGCAGTGATGCCTCAGGTTTTGATTATCAAACAGACTCCTACCCAACTCATCTTTTTCAGATAAATTTTGTTTTTTTGTTTAAAAAAAAACTGGTATCACATTTTTCAACTGGCAAATATTATTAAAAGGCGCTTTTTAAAAAAAAAAAAGTTTTTTTTTTAAAAAACAAAAGCTTCTTTCAAACTCCTAACACGTTGGCTCTCCTTTTACAATGTCCTATAATTTTTTGCAGCTCTTTCCCAAATAAAAGCAGTATGCAAATTATATACACATAGCACCATTTTCTCTGAAATGGCAAGATTTAAAATAAGAAATGCTAGATTTCACTGATTTGCAAGATGACCTGTTTTACTTCTAATTCCTCAGATACGGCTTCTGTATTATGGAGTCTCTACATTTGAATTTATCTCTACTTTTTTTCCCTCTCTAAATCAGCTTTTCTCAACCTTTTTACCTGGAAGAACCCTTGAAACAATTTTCATAAAAATATTATATCTACTGTTGGCATTGCATGGTGCACAAAGCTAATTTTTTTTTATATTTTTAGTTTAGCTAGTTTAGTTCACTTTAGTTTATTTTCACTGCATCTCGTACAACGAAATTAAATACCATCTTCAGTATACATTATAGCTATGAAAATAAACACAAACACACATCCTTCACATTCTAAACCCCTGACACTGCATTAATATTGCACTATATACAGTAGAATTCCATGGAGTTACTGCCCTGGGATAGAAGCTGTTTTTAGCCTATTTGTTCTTGTTTTTATAGACTCTCGTGAATCCCTCAAGCGACCTTTTGTAGAATCCCGTTTGAGAAAGGCTGATCTAAATAACTGGTTGTGGGCCTACATCCGTGACTCTTCTGCAGAGAGAGGGATTCACGATGTCCTTGACAGAACCTCTTTCCTGAGGGATGAAGCATGAAACTTCATGGTAGCCAGAGGGAACCATCTGAAGGGGGCATTTCCATCCCTCCTACAACTCCCAAGGAAAAAAGTAATTGCTCTAAAGGTTTCCCACCCTGATCAGGCTCTTAAGTTCAGGGTTCAAAAGACAAAGAGGCAGCATTTATCCCTGAGACTTCTTGTGAGGAATACAGATAGTTCTTGACTTAACAACAGTTCATTTAGCGACTGCTCAAAGTTACAGTGACACTGAAAAAAACAGCTTATGACCGTTTTTTCATGATTACAACTATTGCAGCATCCCCACTGACAAAATTCGAATGTGTGGCAACTGACTCATTTATGACGGTTGCGATGACCACATGATCCCATTTTGCAACCTTCTTATAAGCAAAATCAATGAGAAAATGAGATTCATTTAACAACTGTATTATGAATGTAACAACTGTAGTGATTCACTTAAAAACAGTTGCAAGGAAAGTTGTAAAATGGGGCAAACTCACAACAAATGTTTCACTTAGCAATGATGGACTCAATTATGGTCATAAGCAAGGATTACCTGTTCCTCATTTTGAACATTCACCGCCCTAATATAAATACTGTTGTTTCTCCAACAATACGGCCTCCACCAATAGGAAGCCTCACCATGTTTTATAGGCATTCAATTTATAAAATTGAATTAAGCCCCTCCCCCAAATTAAGGCCCATATTAAACATGTGAAATGGGGGGGGAATGGCGGGGGGGGCTTGCATTTAGGAAGTACTTGCATGCCTGGATATGGTGCTGCCTGCATTGGTGGGGCACTTCATACCAGGAGACCTTCCGCCACTGTTGCTTTTCCTTCTCCCTTACTGCTGTGGCGTTAGAGGAATGCCATGGCGTTTGGCGCAGCCACGTGCGGCCAGTCAGGGCACCTCCCTGCAACCGGAGCCCTCAGGAGACACTTGGCTTCAGGCGCTCCTGTCCCCATGTTCCGCAAGCGAAGCGCTGCTCGCCTGGGTGAGATTTGGGAACAAGGGGCAGGAGGAGGCATGCACCCGCGGCTCGCTTTCCTGGCTCTGCCCAGCCCGCACGGCTCTGGCGCGGCCCTGGCGGGATGAGCAGAGGGTCCGGCGGGGAGGCACATGCTGCGCTGGGCACCCCAGGCTAAGTTGACAGGTGGGCCCTCCTTCCCGACAGTGAGCGCCTCCCCGCTGACTCTCCGCTCATCCCGCCAGGGCCGCGCCAGGGCCGTGGGGGCTGGGCAGAGCCGGGAAAGCGAGTCGCGGGTGCGTGCATACCTCCTCCTGCCCCTCATTCCCAAATCTTGCCCGGGAGAACAGCACTTTGCTTACTGTGCAAAGCCGTGGCTTCCTCATCTCTCAGCAAGCAGAAGGAACTGGCTGCAGCCTCCTCCTCCTTCTCAGCCACAGTGCAGACCTTGTGGGGAGAGAGAGAGAGAGAGAGAGAGAGATCCTCTTGGGCGAGTGCCTTTCCTTGGAACGCAGCGACGGGAGCGCCAAAACCAAGTGTCTCCTCAGGGCTCTGGTTGCAGGGAGGAGCCTTGACTGGCCACATGTGGCTGCGCCAAACACCGCGGCAGCAAGGGAGAAGGGAAAGGTCTCCCGAACCCTAAGATGTCGCCGCCCGCCCACCTGAGGATGCAAGGGGGGGGGAATTAAGTCAAAAAAATATAAGGCCAAATATTAGGTAAAAAAAATATAAGGCCCGGCGTTATAATGTGAGAAACACGGTATTTACATTACATTAAGTGACCATTACTTATCATCTCTTAAGAATTTATGTTCTTCATATACCTGTTTGCTTTGAGAAGGAATTCTTTTGGAAAGCAATTTTCTTCTCCACATTTCAGGATCTGTGCTTCCTGTCATTTCTTTAAGGCTTTCTTCCCGCAGAGCTTGAATAGATGTTTCCAGCCACTCCTCCACGCTCAGATGGGTTGTTTGAGGCCCTCCTGTTTGGAGGTGACTTAGGGCTATCCCAAGCCACTCCTTCACATCTTGCCTGGATTCCTCAGGACATCCCTCCTGAACATTTTGTATGGATTCTTGAAGCCATTTCTCCAGGTTGTTTCTGGATCCATCCAGAGATTCTTGTTTGAGTTTTCCCAGAGATGCTCGTAGCCATCCTTGCAATCCCGATCTGGATGAAGTAGATCCATGTTCTCTGGAACTTGATAAAGAGGCTTGGAGCCATCCATTCCTTAACCTTTTCTCAGAGCTGGCAGTTTCTACCCAAATCACTCTCTCTCTTCCACACTTGCTATCCTTCCTTTGGAGTATTGTTCATTCAAATGCTGGATGCCCTTAATAGATGCTTCCAGCCATTCTTGAACATCTAGATGGGGTGCCTCAGGCCCTTCCTCTTCAAGGTTGTCTACCGCTGTTTGAAGCCACTCTTTGACATCTTGATTGTCTACTTCAGAACTTTCCTCTTCCAGGTTTTTCAAGGATTCTTGAAGCCATTTTTCAAGGATTCTTGAAGCCATTTTTCAAGAACTGGTTTAGGTTCAGTGGAAGACGAGAGTCTTTCTAAGGATCTTTCAAGCCATGGCAATATATTGTCCACAGGTCCTTCAGAATATTGCTTCTTGAGGTTCTCTATTGATTTTTCAAGCCATTCTTTTCTTAGGCTGCTGCTTCAAGACTCTGCCTCGGCCTTTTGTAGATCCTGAATGCCTTTGATGGATGCTTCCAGCCATTCTTGAACATCTAGATGGGGTGCCTCAGGCCCTTCTTCTTCAAGTTTGTCTACCGTTGTTTGAAGCCACTCTTTGACATCTTGATTGTCTACTTTAGAACGTTCCTCTTCCAGGCTTTTCAGGGAATCTTGAAGCCATTTTTCAAGAACTGGTTTAAGTTCAGTGGACAAAGAGAGTCTTTCTAAGGATCTTTGAAGCCATGGCAATATATTGTCCATAGGTCCTTCCGAAGATTGCTTCTTGAGGTTCTCTATTGATTTTTCAAGCCATTCTTTTCTAAGGCTGCTTGAAGGCTCCACCTCGGACTTTTGGAGATCTTGAATGCCTTGGATAGAGGCCTCAAGCCATTCCTGCACATCCAGATGAGATGTTTCTGGACCTTCTTCTTGGAGTTGATTTAAGGACATATCCAGCCAATCATTCACATCTTCCCTGGATGCTTCAGGAGATTCCTTATGAAGATTTATCAGAGATCCTTTAAGCCATTCTGCCAGGCTGGGTCTTGGTGTTTCATTAGAAACATCTTTCATGTTTTTCAGAGATCGCTGAAGCCACCCCAGTACGTTTTGCCTGGATTCTTTTGATTTTTTTGGTTTTCAGGTTGTCTACAGAATATTTAAGCCAGTCCTTCTTTAGTGTGGGAATTGAGGTTTCATCTTTTCCAGACTTTCTTTCTTATCTTCTGGCTTTGTATCCTCTGCACTTGTTTGTCAGATTCTCACAAAGCACCTTTTCTGTTCTCTACTCAGAAATGATATTAACTGGTCTTTGCACAGTCATGATCTATACCAGCAGTCTTTTCTCAGTTTACTCTCTCTACAAAAATCAGAAAGTTATCTGGATCAATAACAAAATATTCTTAGCTAACTCTAGTGAGAAGTGCTTGCTGTCAGGAAACTCTTAGTCCAAAAGAGGATTATTATTATTTTGACAGTGGAGGGGTGGAGAGTTTAAAAAACCTACCTTACTTTGGAAAAGTCCTATTCAGTTTCATGCGTCTTACTCAGGAGTGGGATGCTACTGGTTCTGCCTGGCTCATTAAAAACGGTAGCTCTGAAGAGCAGCAGACACTGAACCTGTTCTGTGTCTGCTGCTGTTTGGCCCACCCGCCTACCCGGGCTTTTACCTGATCTTTATTTCCTGCTTCTTCAACCTCAGCTGCTTCGTGTGGCACAGCTGAGGTTGAAAAAGTAGTGAATAAGTGGCTTTTCAAACACTGCGCACGCGCGCACAGCACTTATCAGCTGTCCAGGTGGCGCAGCTTAAGCTTTATTACACATGCGCACAGCGTGCGTGTGCCGCAAAACAAAATCACTGAACCAATAGTAACACCGGTTGAATCCCACCCCGGTCTTACTCCTAGTTATGCATATGGAGGATTACAACTGTAATAGCACTTACTTCATTAATTTTGTTTGCTCTTTTATTTTTCAAGTGGGAGAGGGATATTACTTTCAATATTTGCTGAGGAATGTTTAGTAACATTTAGCTAATAAGAAAGATACAATGTCTTAAAACATCCATTGTAATTTTAAATTAAATGTTTATAAGATGGAATTTATATTTAACTATACACAAATATTTATGGAAATTCTCGAGTCATCCAGATCATGGTTTTCCCAAAGATGCTTTTCAAGATGCAACTGGACTCCCTTTTTCTCGTCCAAGAAACTTCATCGACTCTGAAGAAGCTTCTTGGATGAAAAGTGAAACGATTTCAAAGAAAAAGCAGAAAGTCCAGTTGCCTCTTGAAAAAGCACCTTTGGGACTGTACACAAAACTATTAATGTTACTAAATAGGTTTATGTATAGGCACAGCAATAGTAACACTATCATTATACAAACTAATGGTTTTTGGACTCAAGGATTTTTTAACAGAATTATAGACATTTATATTACAAGAGTATTTATTAGTAACTGCTAATATGTAGCCTCCAGAATAATGAATCTTAAGGCTCTGGCTTATGTGAAGTTATGTTTAACCTACTACAATAATCAACTTGATTAGTGTCTAGTAATGTGAATGAAAACAAACAGGTAATTTTTTTCTATTAAGTGGTGAGATTATACTGTGGATGTGAACTTTCAATGTTATTTATTGTTTATTTCCTGATTGTCTACAAAGCGAAGGAAACTGTAAGAAAAGAGCAGGCAAAGATGGAAGGCAGAATTGAAGATGTCATTAATTTAGAGACATTGCTACAAGAAATCCAAGGCCCCCTTGAATTGGGTTGGCCCTTATCTAGTGTCCGTTGATTGCTGTTAGTTGACTAAATTTTTGTGTACAGCTTGAACAAAGGTTCCATGCTGCAACCTTATGATCCCAATTCTTTGCACCTGATAGAAAGTTAAGGCAAAACATCACAAGTAAAACTTTTTAAAATACTTTAAATGACATATTTGTGTAGCTGGACTGTTTTGGCCAGTGGTCCCAAGATGGAAGTCCTTAAAGAGAGAATAACTGGGGAAAAAGAACAACTTCAGGTCTGCATTAAGGCTTGGTAACCCCCAGACCACATATAGAGATGACCCACAATTTTGCAGAATGCACATCCACTGGGAATCATGTCTGCTTTCCCACCAGTGATGCTGGAAGGAGTGAAGGGATGAAAAATATGCTCTTGGAAAGCAGCCCTCACCTTTGTTAATAGGGTCATCCCATCTACAAGACAATTAGACCTTCAGCTCCAGGGTGATGGAATTAAGACATGATGCTCCTTGACATACTAGGATTATCTATCAGCAGAGCTCACCACATGGCACAATAAAGCCCCTTCACTGCATCACCCAGCAAGGTTCAACCAAACTTATTTCAGACAACCTCAACTATGACCCCTGCATAGCCTCCTAGGAGTATGACAACCAATAGAATACATTTCTTGCACAGGAACAGGAAGCTCAAGGGCAAGGCCCAAGAGAGGGTATAAATACCTCTCTTAAAAACCCATGTGGTCCTGTCCTTCAATAAACCATCTTTCCAATCAGCCTCTATGTTTCCACTTGAAACTGAACCAGATGGATTTTTCTTCCCTTAGAGCTAAATAATATTTGAAATTCTGAAAGAGAAAGTCATGGTTGCTATCTAAAAATTTCTCACCTGCTTAATTTTTCATCAAAATAATCAGAGTTGCTGTTTCTCTCCTCGCAGTTGGAGACCAACTCCTACAAGCTCATTGTTCTCATGTTGGAGTTTATCTCTGTCTGACAACAGGTCACAAATTATCCTCTTCTGTCTGCAAAATATCAAGACCACACTAAAATTAGCCCCCTTAAAAAAAAATTTCTTGAACAATCAAACTTTTTAAAAACGCTTCTCATTTTCTCCCAACATTGTTCCAGGCAATGGAATTAAACGCAGAACAGTGTATAATGTATGAGCAGGAGAGGGAGCTAAAGAGAATTTAATGCAAAATTTTGGAAGAGAAAATCAGGGTTGCTATCTAAAAATTTCTCACATGCTCAGTTCTTCCTCAAAATGTTCACAGAGTCACTGTTTTTTCCCACATATTCTCAGAAGCTCCTTGTTCTCATGATGAAGATTTTCTCTCTCCAACAAAAGATTTGAAATTATTGTTGTCCTTCTACAAATTATGAAGAACACAGTAAAATTAGTTCCCCCCCATTTTTCCACTTGGATCAGCTTTTTTCCAAATTAAAAAAAAATACCTTCACATTTATACGTGTTTATATATTGATATATTTATCCATGCAATTTAATTCAGTTTTACTTTTTCTCTTACAATAGCCAGCGATCTCTGATAAGAGGAAACTTTAATCAATTATTGTGTATATCAGAATTCCTCAGTAAAAATAGCAGATCAGTAAATTTTCCCTGACTTCAGTTATACCTCGATAATATTGTTAAGGAATTAGATTAGCTACTTCAATATTCTGGTGAGTATCACTTTATTTATAAGAATTGGATTATTTAAGAACAAGTTAATAATTTTTCCTTCAGTATTTAGCATTACTTAATTTACTTATGCTACCTGGGAATCATTAGAATGTAAATATATTTTTTCTTATACATTCTATAAAAGGGGCAAACTAATTCAAAATAATTTCCAGAAACAAAGTAAAGTTATGGATGCATAATATGGGAAAAATTCTCACTTCTCACAAATGCCAAGGTGTCAACATCTCACCAAGTTATTTTTTTCAGCAATAAGTTTGTACTTGTTTATGAGGGAATATGAGAAATGAGTGGTATTAATAAAAATGTGCCAGTCATCATGAGAGGTTATTTAAAAAAAACACACAAATTCAATTGTTACTATTCCTATCTAATTTTCCAAACTTCATTAGAAGAGTATATTTTTAATCACTTCTTTTTGGTGTGAGCATCAAATTACACCAATGCGGAATTCAAAGCATTGCCTTCCCCATGCTACATCTACTCCATTTTATTACTTCAGAACTGGCTTGATTCACTATTTATACTATCTGCAACTAGCACAGATGTTCCTCCAATTATTTTCAATTGTGAGAAATTAACAGTTACCTCCATATTCTGATTTCTGGTGTTTTGTTCCTTCTCCCTGCTGGAGAATTTCAGCACTTCAGCATTAAATTCTCTAATGTTATAATCCCCTGAATGCAGTTGTGTTTTTCATACTCAACTAACGGATTGCATTTAAGAAATGCCAAACTTTGTGAATATTATTGATGTTTGTTTTTTTTATAAAATGACCAGTCCCTTAGTCAATGTAGCAATTATGAATATTATTTTTGAAGGTGTAGTTACTTAGTAAGTTTATACAAAGATTTGAAAGAATAATCCCTTTGAGGAAGCTCTTATTATCTCATGATAAGATACTTACGAACAAAACTATGTGATCATTGAGAGTCAATACTGACTTGATGGCCGATTTAATCCATCAAGATAATAAACAGCAAATTATTACAAAATACTCTTCACAAGTCATTCTGGAGAGAATTGCATCATCACAAAATATCCAAAACCATAAAGCCTACAAACTTTATAGAGGCAGAGGCACACTTCCCCCCCCCCCTTATTTTCCTCCCCAAAAACTAAGCCCGATCACATAGTTTTGTAGCGAAGCACGGGTATTGAGCTAGGATAGATAAGATAGATAGATGCAATTGCAGTTAAAATGTTTATATCTCTAATATACAATTATTTATTCTAATTATATATTTATTATAATTTATTGTCTCAATTGTAATGGATTATATAACATGGAATATCCTCTCTAACGTGTAAATAATGCTGAACACACAGTATTCTCAGAGATGAAATTTTTTGAATCTAATTTATTTCAGTAGGAATTATTTGAGACATTAAAATCATCTCCCAATAGTCAGTCATACAGTTTGGCTTGCGTTTAATCTGGATATCAGGCAAAAATGACTGCCATAAAGCAATCTATGGTCCAGGTAGCTCTTAACTTATGACCATAATTGAGCCCAAAATTTCTGTTGCCATGTGAGACATTTGTTAAGTGAGTTTCCCCCCTATTTTTTGAATTTTCTTGCTAATAAGTGAATCATTGCAGTTGTTAAATTAATAACATGGTTTTAAAAACAGGTATTTATAAGGGTTACGGAATCTGGATCTTGTGATTGCCATTTGTGACCTTCTGACAAGCAAAGTCAATGGGAGAAGCAAGATTCATTTAGTGACTGCCAGACTCACATAATAAATGTAGTGATTTTCTTAAAGACTATTGGTAGTTCTCCACTTATGACCACCATTGAGCCCAAAAATCCTGTTTCTGTATTTTGCCCCATTTTGCGACCTTTCCTGCCTCAGTTAAGTGAATCACTGCAATTGATAAGTTATTAACCCGGTTGTTAAGTGAATCTGGCTTCCCCATTAAGGGGAAGGTCATACAAGCAAGGCCAGGACACTGCAACCATCAAAAATATGAGTCAGTTGCCAAGCATCTGAATTTTAATCACACAACCACACTTTTTCACACTTTCACAATAGTCATGTGAAAAACTTTAAGTCACTTTTTTAAAGTGCCTTTGTAACTGAATGGTCACTAAACAAACTGTTGTAAGTCGAGGAATACCTGTACATTTTATAACATGTGTCTATGGGGGGGAGCTAAAGAGAATTTAATTTGAAATTCTGAAGGAGAAAGTCAAGGTTGCTATCTAAACATTTCTCACCTGCTCAGTTCTTCCTCAAATTGTACACTGAGTTGCTGTTTCTCTCCTTGCAACTGGAGACTGATTCATACAAGCTCCTTTTTGTCATGGTGGAACTTTTCTCTCTCCGACAACAGATTTGAAATTGATGTTGTTTTTCTGTAAATTGTCATTGATTTCCTATAAATTATACACAATGAAATTAATTCCGTTATTTGAATCAGCAAGCCTTTTTCAATTAAAAATATTAAAAATACCTTTATATATGTATGTTTATGTGTTTGTCTCTGCGTTTGAAATTTGATTAAATTTCTTTAAATCTAACTCATTTCAGTATGACTTATTTGCAATATTTAAGTCCTCTCTTAAAACTCCCAAGATATTCAATCATTCAGTTTGGATTTAATCTAGTTATCAGTACTGAGATTTGATAAAAAATTATTTTAATCTAAGTTATTTCCATATGATTTATTATTTGAGGAAATTGAAGTCTTCCCTTAAAACTCCCAGGAGATTCAATCATTCAGTTTGGATTTAATGTAATTAATAGACTAAAAAAATGGCTGTCATTAGGTAAACTTTGAAGGATGTAAGGAATGTTACACAAAAATGGGGGAAATTCTAGACAATCTTTCCAAGATATTAAGTCAAAACTTACTTAAAATCCATGTCCTTCACCTTTTTTAACTCCTCTTGCAGATACTTTATTTTCATCTGAAGAGTCTGGAAAAATCAAAATACAATTACAGGTGAAGCATAGGTGTGAATGTGTGTGTTATGTTTCATCTCTTATTGCAACATGAAATATATTTTGGGCTATAATCTTAGGAGTAAAGCAAAAATCAACTTTTTAAAAGGAATTTTGTTGTGTGGAAAGATTGATCCCTCCGGCTGATTAGTTAACATGTGAAAACGATGATGTGTCCTTTAAAAGATGCTGCCTAAGGAGCCCTTAGGTAAGAAGCAGCAGAGCCTGAAATGGCCTAATGGGTGGAAAAAATTTTCTCTTAAGTTCTCAGACCATAAATGAGTCAGTGGGACAATTAATTGTACTTCTAGATTTGCAAGGTTCTTTCAATGTAGCCTGACGAAAAAGCAGAATTATGTCATCTGCTTGTGTTTCCTGTCTGGTCCACCTGGAAAGTCTGTGATAATTAGACTCCAATTAAGCCTCCCCCAAGAAGCCAGTAAATTTTGCCAAAACTCTCTAAATAAAAAAAACCCACAACCTGAATAACAGCTACAGACCAGTGGTGGGATTCAAATTTTTTTACTACCGGTTCTTGGTGAGCATGGCAGGGGAAGGATGCTGCAAAATCCCCATTCCCTACCCACCCCACTACTAACCTGCTTTCCAGCTCCGTTCTCCTGTGCAGGGCAACAAAAGAAGACCCAGCCAATCAGCTGGGTCTCAGGAGATAGAGAATAGATGGGGGCGGGGCCAGTCAGAGGTGGTATTTGCCAGTTCTCCAAACTACTATAAATTTCCACCATTGGTTCTCCAGAGCTTGACAGAAACTGATGAATACCACCTCTGCCACAGACAGTAATTTGTAGAGGTGCATAGACAGATACCATCCTCATCATAATGTCAACAAGAATGCAATACAGTTAGGGAGACAACTGTGGACCATGCCTGCACTCCCTGTTTTCTCTAGTAAAGGCTAGGTCCCACTGGCCAACGGATGCAAAACGTATGCAAAAAGGACACAGCGGACGAGCAAATTTTCGGGGGTGGCTCCATCCGTTGTCATCCGCTCCAAAAAGTGGTAAAA
Organism: Laticauda colubrina; assembly: GCA_015471245.1. Taxonomy (NCBI): domain Eukaryota; kingdom Metazoa; phylum Chordata; class Lepidosauria; order Squamata; family Elapidae; genus Laticauda; species Laticauda colubrina. The sequence continues at coordinate 12,428,225 of BLBF01000048.1, read as the reverse complement.
ATTTGCATAAACAGAACGGAAAAGAAAGGAAAAGAACGGACGTGGGTAGTATGTAGTGGGGAAGTTAAAGGGATGTTCATAGGAAGCCGAGAGGATGTATATAGGATGCAAACCGTTCACTGCTCATCCTTTCTATTTCCGTGCTACTAACGCTGTGTAGACGTTCCGTGTACCTTTTGTTTCCTCCCTCTTTCCGTTTTCAGCTGCAGCGGATGTGAGTTGAGGAGATGCCCAGAGGATGCAGAGAGGATACAGCGGACATTTAATGGATGATAACAGACATAGAACGTTTGTTGCTCGTATGTTGCGGATGTACATCGTACACGGCGGAAAGTTCATCCGTTCACAAAGTTTTGTGCAGCTCAAAACTTCTTGCGTGGATGAAATCGCAGTGGACGGATCCTCGACGGATAGAGCGTATGAAACACGTATGCAATGAGTATACAACAGATGCATCGCATTTTCCAATGGATGGCAAGCTTTTTTTAATGTTTTACATCCTCTTTGCATCCGTTGGTGCAGTGGGACAGGGGCTTAAGTTTCTTTGTCTTAGAATTGGGATAGGATTAGCCCTTCAAACTGAGAGGGTTTTCAAGGTGAGCAATGCCTGGGGCTCACAACCCCTCCTTCCTCTTATCTATTTCTAACCCCTGTGGTTTCTGGTGGAATGGGAAAATGGAAACTACAAAAAATTCAAAGTTTGGGCAATGAACCCTGAAGACAAGGCTGAAGATAAGATAGTTTGGTATTTGATGGATAGTTACTTAAAGTTGAATACTGTCCTCAAAATTCTTCAAATTTTAAATGTGATTATTGCAAGTGCCTAGGACAGTGGTGGCTAACCTTCTTCGGCTCCCGTGCCAATAATTGCATGTGCATTCAGATAACAGATAATCAGTTGGAAGGGACCTGATAGGCCATCTAGTCCAACCCCTACTCACTTGCGCGCGCTCGTGTGCCAGCACCCAGAAGGTAATGCATGCTGGGGCTCCCAGCACATGAATGCACACACACCCTTACATGCCGCGCGTCTGCACATGTGATTCCCCCCTTGCACAGCATCTTTGTGTGTGCATGCACCGTGAATCATTGCATACATATGCGACTCCCTCCTCTTGCGCGATTCCCCCCTCTTGCACCATGCGTCCTTGCGCATGCTTTCTCCCACGTGTGCAGCACGGCTGCGCATCTGTGCACAATCCCCTTACATGTAGCGTGTCCCTGCACATGTGCATGCGCCTTCCATGCACCCCTTCCGCATGCACGTCAGATACCCGACAATCAGCTGTTGGGTGGCGGTGTGCGCATGTGCAGTGAGGTTCTTCCAGGTGACCTCTTGCATGCCAGGGGAAATGGCTCTGTGTGCCACTTCCGGCATGCATGGCATAGGTTTGCCAATGCGGACCTAGGAAGTTAATTCAAATTCAGAATAGAGCTGGAAGAGTCCTTGAGGTCTTCTAGTCCAACCCCTAGCTCAGAGAGGAGATGCTATACTATTCCAGACAAATGGTTGTCCAATCTCTTCTTTAAAACCTCCAGTGATGGAGCACCCACGGTTTCTGGAGGCCAGCTGTTCCACTGGTTAATTGTCCTCTCTGATGGGAAGTTTCTCCTTAATTCCACATTGCTTCTTTTCTATCGAATATTTTCTATCCATTGCCATTTTAATCAAGTGGGTCACACTCAGTTTTCCCAGAAGGCCATACTGTTTTGCACCACAAAAAGATGCACAGCTCTGATAGGACTGGTTGACAGGGTTTGCTGATGTATCATGGGGAATGGGATCCCACCTCTTTTCAAAAGTACACGTTCTGTATTAGCACCCTTTAAAAGCTGGAGTTTTGGATTGATTTGAAAAGACATCAAAATAACCTAACCATCAGAGGTGGGTATTCAGCAGGTTCTGACCCACTTCTGGAGAACCAGTAATGGAAATTTTGAGTAGTTTGGAGAACCAGCAAATGCCACCTCTGACTGGCCCTGACCCCATCTATTCTTTGCCTCCCAATTCCCAGCTGATTGGCTGGGTCTCCTTTGGTTGCCCTGCACAGGAGAACAGAGCTGGAAAACAGGTTGGTGGGTGGGGAGGGAATGGAGATTTTGCAGTATATCCTTCCTCTGCCATGCTCACCAAGCGATGCCCACCAAGCAACACCACACCCACAGAACTGGGAGTAATCCCACTGCTAACTGTAAGTAGTGATATTTTAAGGAGTGGACATTTAAGAAGAGATTTGATTTGTCTGAAATGTCTGTGGAGATTTTCAGCCATCCAGATCATGGTTATCCCAAAGGTGCTTCTTTTTTTCAAGAGGCAACTGGACTTTCTGGTTTTTCTTTGAAGACATTTCGCTTCTCCAAGAAGCTTCTTCAGCTCAACATTTGTCTGAGATATTATAGGGGTTTTCAGCTTGAGCAGAGGATTGGGCTAGAATACCTCCAAGGTCCCTTCCAACTCTGTTATTCAGTTCCTGGTAAATATCTTGTATATGATATACCTCAGTCTCTTTTGTTCCATCAAATGTCTTTGTATTCCAAGATGTTCTTCCTGCAAAGTTGAAAAAATATGCTATTTTAAAAAGGCAAACTGACCACCAGCAATTAAGGTCACTAATTTTTTTAAAAAACAATAGTTTTATTGGAGGGGTTGGCAACATTAACAATTATCTCTTCATCGTTCAATCTTAGGTGTCAATTAATACAGCTAAACTCTGCACACTTCCCTAGAAATACACATCACTGAACAAAAGATTTATTCTGAAACGAGCTCTTTATCCATTCTTTGCTACAAAACTATGGGATCAGGCTTAGTTTTTGGGGAGGAAAATAAGGGAGGGAAAGTTTGCCTCTGCCTACCAGCATCCATTGGTATTCACCTGACCAGCATCCTGTCAGTATGTGAGAACTGAGAGCTGTTTGGAAACTGAAACCGTATTTGATATGAAGAAGGACAGCAAGAAGCCTGGGTGTGGCTTAGCTCAACTGTTCTGTACTAAAGCTGCTTTATGCTATGAAACTGAAACTCCTCTCCTCTGCTTGTACTTTGCATTTGGAAGAGATTTCTTTTCATGTGGGGATTAGAACTCCTTAGCATCAGAGCATTAATAATAATATACGAAATATTGATCTCCCTAAGAGATCTTTCCCACCAGAAGTAGGAGACCTTTCCTTTCTAAAAACCTAGTCCAGTAAGAAACCCTTTTGCATTTCTTGACACTCAATAGATTCCCTAGATTGTTTACCTGGTGGCAATGTTTGGTGAAATATAAATCACACTCTGCCTCTTCCTCAGGAAGCACAGGTGGGAGGGTATCTTCCAGGTGCTTGGAAAACTGGCAGTGGCGTGATGTATAGAGCTGAAAAACAATTCAAGTCTTAAGGCTGATTAAAATATGCTGGTTTAAGTGTAATGAAAGATTCAGGCTTTGTAAGTTGACTCTGCCACTGTTAAACACTTCCTTATTGTTTTTGACATCTTTGTTGTCCTATAGGCTTAGAAACAGATGTATCAGAGCAATCCCATCAGATTTACTTTCTCTTTCACTTTCTCAACAGGTAGTAAGGGGGCACCAGCCAGAATTGAGATCAGGTTAACTCACTGAACTCTGTAAGTTAAACTTCTTTCATAAATGAGAACATTATATGAGGATGCTCAAACTGGTAGGTGCCTTAGCAAGGAATAACAGTGACAAAAACATTGTGGAAGGGGACCACGTTTTTTTTTTAACTGTACTTTCCATTCTGGCACCTTAAGCGTAGACTCTGATTTAATTTAAAAGGAAATACAGGTAACCTTTGATTTACAACAGTTCATTTAGTGACCGTTCAAAGTTACTTCACTGAGAAAAATGATTTATGACTGTTTTTCATACTTATGACCAATGCTGTATTCCCATGTGATCAAAATTCAAATGCTTGGCAACTGATTCATATTTATGACAATTACTGAGTCCCAGGGTCATGTGATCCCCTTTTGTTACATTCTGACAAGGAGAGTCAATGGGGAAGACAGATTCACTTAACAACCATTTTATTAACTTAACAGCTGCACTGATTCACTTAACAACTGTGAAAAGAAAGATTGTAAAATGGGGCAAAATTCACATGACAAATTTTCATTTGAGACCAACAATCGTGGTCAGTTGAAAACTACCTGTAAAGATAACCCAATCAAGAGGAGTATTTCTTTTCATTGTTAATGTTTAGTTTACCGACTACAATTATATATTATATACCTCAACACATCTCCTTTCTGCCACTGAAGTTGTTACTTTGGGAATTCTTGACAGTTCTTCCTGCAACATTAACAAAACACACTATTTTAAAAAGATAAACTTGCTGTTAGCAATTGATGTCTAATAACGATTTGTTTGGGAGAGAGGGGGTTGATATTAACCATTGTTTCTCTATCCTCAATCTTAGATGCCAGCTGAAATCTCTACCACCTAAACTTTAGACATCTCCCTGGAAGTACACACCAATAAATAAAAGAAATTTTATTTGTATATTCTGTCTATTAACAGCATTTAATTCAGACTCTGAAGCTGCTATCTCTGCTGCTTTTCCCTTCTCATCTCTACATATTACAGGCCTGGTGAGCTGGAGCATTAAACAACCTACTGTTTTGTGGTATTTTACTCATGTCAATAAATTGATTTACTCCTTAAATTATCATTTTCCATTCAAGTCTTTTTATCCCACAATCAACAAAGTAGATCAGCACGCAATATAGACTCTGGGTCTCTCTTTTATTTTTCCTTCCATTCATTTGTGTTTGATTCTGCCCAAACAAATCCTTGCCTTTTTTTTCTTTTTCAGAAGTGGTTTGGCATTGTGTCCTTCCCAGGGCTGAAAGTGACTGGCTCAAGATTATCCAGCCAGCTTTATGCCTAAAGTTAGATGATAATTCCTGGTATCCCCATTTTGAGTCTCATGACAACAAAATGGATTTCTTGGGCTAAAACTTAACTTAAGCTAAAAATGTGTTTCAAAAATAAAGCACAGAAATAATGGCAACTGAGGATAAAAACAAACCACAATGAATGGTCTGTCCTCTTCTTCTCCTCCTCCTCTTCTTCCTCCGCCTCCTCTTCTTTTTCTTCTTCTCTCTCTCCATCCCTCCCTCATTTCTGTACTACCTCTCATATTTAGGTGAAACCCAAAAACAAAAGTTTTTCCCTACCTCTTCTTGGAGATGCTTCTTAGTGTTTCTCATTCTTCGTTTGAAACTATCTTCCATCACTCTTTAATGGTGACTGGTGGCTAGAAGATAAAACAAGTAGGTGAGAAAGCAGAATAGTATTGACATTTCTTTTGGAAAATCAAATATAGATTTTGGGAGACAGTACCCAGAATAGCGCATAACATTTTAAATGTATTTGTCTTCCAGTTCTGAATGATCCTTCAGAACAGGCATTTAACAGCCAGGCCAACTTGTAATTTCAAGTAGCATAAAAAGATAAGCAAATAAATAATGTTCCTTCTCTAAAGGAACTAAGGGAATAGTCACAATAATAAAAAATGTGATTGGTAAATTAAAAACCAAACAATAAAACCATTGGCCGCTAAAGACCAAGCTAAAAATAAGTGTTGTTTAGATGTAGTGTATAAAGAGAGTGGTAGCCAAAGGCAATGACTTCATGAATGCCTTCCAATTTGGGAATGATGAGGAAAGGGCCACCTTCCACCTTTCCCCAAGTGATTTTCAACACTAAAATTGATGAAAAGAAACTACAATCTATATTTCCAATTGCAACAAAAGCATATTTAAACTCTACAGAATTAAAACATCAATATTTGTATTTTTAACTTACATCCCACCCATCTCTAGAGGCAGCTCTAGGAGGCTTACAAGTATTAATACATTAAAATAATAACTATTAACACTATAATTGTTTTAATATAAATCCTACCATGTAGGCGACACTAACATGGATCTCCTTAACTATTTTTAATTATTTATATAATTGGCCGTGAATATTCCCTGTGAAGAGTCTATAGGTCCAAATAACTTTTTTCTCTTTCAGATTACAACAGACACAAACAGTTCAAAACAATTTCTAGAGGTAATTGTTCTCACTTTCTCCCCAAATAACTGTAAAGGTAGTTCAACAGGTTGCTTTCTCAGAGTTCAGGCAGTACCTTGTCTGTGAAGTCATATGAGATCACATGTATCAATAAAATTTGCAATTTATTATGAAGGGCTTCACATAAAAAGGAAACTCAACTGTTGCTGTTCCCAGTTTTTTTCCCCCTAAAGTTTCGTCAGAACAGGGATCTCTTTTCTGTTCCACATTCCTCCTACAATTTTGCTTCCTTGACGATGGGGATTGGCAGCCAGTTTTCCATTCACCCACCAAGGTGTCTGCCACCCAATCTGGAATGTAAAAAAGCAAATACGGAAAGCAAAAATGTCCTAAAGATTTGGTGAGTTGCAAAGCAGAGTTCCAGTCTCAGTTTCCTTTATTTCCATTAATGCTTTTATGGCCTGCAGGAGCATTATTAGAAAATACAGGGTTGGAATTGTGGTTATCTCAGTGGTTTATTTAGAAGTGAGATTCCTGCTGTCCTCCCACCTCCCTGCCAAGAAGGCAAAGGACCCCATGGTTTAGGAGAAGACCTTATGGGCACGGAGGGATGGACTTGTATCTCTGCTGTTTAAGTATTATGGACTGTGGAAAGGGAACTTCACGGGGACAGTAGTGTCACTCAAACAGGAAAAGCCCAAGGGGAACATCAGGCCAGCCATAAAACAAACTTACATAGGAAAAGGAATCAAATAAAAGGTATTAAAAAATCCCTATAGACAAAAGCCTAAATAATTAAGAAAACTAGACAAATAAGAAAAGGAAACTCTTACAAATACAGGACATACCAAATAAGCAAAGCAAACACAAAAGACACAAAAAAATATAAATTAAAAAAGACACAGACAGGAGATTGCCACAAAACAAATATGAAAAAACCATTATAAAGCTAAAAGAGAACCGATAATACAATCTAACCACCCTGCAGAGTTTGCCTTCTGCACCTCGCGGAGTTTGCCTTCCGGTGAGAATAAAGACAAACTCAAACAGGATTTGAAACATTAAGTACAAATACAAACATTTACACGAAATCAACTCACAAAGGGAGAAAAAGGTATAAAACCAGGGAACTTACCATAAGAAGCCAGCTAGCCCAGGAACGCAGACGTCTTGCTGTCCCCCGCCTTCCTGAAAAATAAAAAGATCCAGCTTTCAAGCAGTTGTCTATATCCTTGCGCCAGAGCTCTCCCAGAAGGAAAATCGAATCCTCGAAGGAAAGGCATATTGACACTTTTCAACAGGACAATCCAACTGAAAAACAATTTGGGGTGCTATTCCTTCACATGATGGTGGCTGGGAGGATTGTACTTAATGACTGTTGAAGAATTAATTTTAAAATTGAATAAAATAGCAGAGAGGGTGAAATTAACTGCATTGATATCAGAGATAATGGACTAGATAGCTTTACAGGAGATTGGAAACTCCTTAAAGATTAGTGTGTCTGTATACACACACACACATTTTCAGCATCCAGCCCGGGTGGATTCTATATGCTAAATGTTATATTTGGTACTTGGATCATTTTTTTCTCTTTATATGTACACCATTTTCTTAATGCTGGATGTAAGTTTTTGTTTTGTTTTATGATAAAACAAAATATAGTTCTATAGAAATTCTGTCATTAAACTCCATTTTAGGTATCTATTAAGAAAATGTGTGACTCACTGAATCATCCCTTCAAAAGCTGTATCGTTACTGGGATCCCTTGGAGCCTTTGCAAGGACAGATGCCTTCACTTCAGAAGCTGGCCTGTACTCAGAGATAGCCCCTCTTGAGTGGCAGTATATATGGCACAGTCCAATGACAGCACAGGAAATGTTTCATGACATTTTGTATTATGACATGACATCTAGCTGAGGACAGGTGCTGGATGTGCACCCCCAGATCCCAGTTTTGAATATGAAGGGTTGCAAACTAAAAACAGAGATCCTAAGAATCTCAGGTGGCATCTAAATGTTTTGTTTTCCAGATTATTTGGTATCAGGCTTCAGGATCTGCCATTTGTCAATAGCACTGAATGGACATTTAGTGCAGGATATTCTTGCCCATCTGAAGAAGAGGATTGATTGATCAGGCTTCCTGCTCTAGTATTTCTGAACACTGAGTTGCCAAATGCCAGTACAATCTCTGCTGGTCCATTTGTTGTGTTAGCCCAGTTAATGATTTGAAATGGTTTGTATGCCAGATTCTGAAACTCTGACAATCATTTGCCAGCCTCCCAGCCAAAGAAAGCAATGATGGTCCTAGCTGGCAAGGTTTCTAGATTATTTCTTTAAAAGGAGCTGCTGAATCTTTTCAAGGTTTCTATTGCCGCTATTTTTTTTTCTAGACTACTTTTTAGCCTATTTTGAGAAGTGTTTTTGCTGTCATTTTTCCCCAAGCTTCTTTGGCCCCCAAGCCTCTTTGGTTAGTTTTTGTGACATTCTGAATAGAAATGCTAGAAAGAAATAATAAGAAATAATGATAAACTCATCTATCTATCTATCTATCTATCTATCTATCTATCTATCTATCTATCTATCTATCTATCTATCTCTTACTAGAAAAGTTTTCTATATCTGGAAGATTAATGTAATTATTGCCACTTACTACTGCAAAAAGAGGCAGGAAGGTTTTGGTCCTATTGCTAAAATGTCTACAAAATCTTTTTAAGGACAAATATTGTTTTGGGAAATATCAGTCACGTGCACAGAGATGTCTCTACAGAGACTTGTCCAGGGAAAGTAATTTAGATGATAATATTCTGCTTTTAGTTCGGAAATGAAAAAGTCACTATCTCAAGTTAATGCAGGACAACATAAGTGATTAGCCAGTGATCTCAATGATCTTGAAAGGACTGTTCAAAAGGCACTTTTAATTGAATTAAGATCGGCTTATAGATCTCTGGGACAAACAAAAGTAACACACTTCCACCATCACTGCCACAAAGAGAAGGAGCTGCCTACATCTTTTCCCAAATTTTTTCCTCTAAATTTTGAGGGTTTCATCAGATGTTCCACCATCTCCATTCAACACAACATTAAGACTGTATGTTACACACAGGCAACGATTCAAAAATCACACCTATGATGTCTAATAAAAGAACTGTCATTCTCACATGCTGGATATCCAGATTTGAGTCAAAGTAAAGGTGATGATCAAAATTATTTCCATCAATTAATAGCTTTGCATTTCTTAGCTATAGGTCAACAAAGAATTTGCTATGTTCCCTCCTTACATAACTGACTATGCCAACAATGCCTCTTCTTGTTAGCGTGACTGCTTCTGTTAAAGGGAAAAAAGAAGAAAAAAGAATCAGACCACCTGGCTTGGAATTAAGGGGGTTCATTCATCAGATCATATCAGTTACAATACTTGAATGTTATTAGGCAGTCATTGCATTAGTGTGAAATGCACACTAATTGCATGATAGAAAGATTTGTTTCTGCAAGCAAGAAAGAAGCCAGATAGAATGTACTAAATTGGGGGGGGGGGGGATCTACTGAGCTTCCAAAAATAATTGTAAATCTGAGCCCTTTCCCAATTAAAACCCCTTGTATTATCAATTACATCAAAAGGAGCCAAAGCAGGTCAGTGATCTTTTTGTCCCCATTACTAGTGCAAAACCTTTCCTCCAACGTTTCTTGTCCAAAATTTCCTGAGGCCATTGGGAACTGCATTTCTAGGAATCATGGGGCTTCAGACTGGAAGTGTAAATGCTCTCTCCATTAATATAAGTTTAATAAATGTCCAGCAGTATCTGGGCAGTTTATATGTTTCTGGTGGTCCCAAAATCTCAGCACCTCCTGATTGTTCCAGCTGTTTTTCACCAAAAGGAGCCCGGGCAGCAAATAAGATTTTGCAAAGGTTTTAAACAATATGGCTGTCAATCAGTTTTAGACAAATGTAATATGATATAAACCATATAGATAGCAGAGGATCTCCTCTCAGAATAATTTTGTTTTTATTCAATTGCTATGTCCCTGTATAATTTGCACAATGAAAAATACAAAAGAACATTTTTATTGGGTAAGGAAATGTCCAGTCATATCTAAGAATTAAAACATTCAATAAAAGCATTTAGGATTGAAAAAAGCACTGTATTCCATACGAAAGTAAAAGAAGTATTTGCAATAGAAAAAAATATCAGAATGGCAATGGGTAAGATACATTTCCCCCACCTTGAATTTGTACACTGAGAAACCAAACTTTTTTATCTGCAGCAGCTTTCCTGCCAGTCCTTCTTTCTAAAAGGGAGGCTTTTCTTGAAAGTTGAGGCTTATGATGAATTATTAGCAATACATTTTTAAAAAGACGAATTTAAAATGCAAGAAAACCCATGTTAGTTAGCCAGTGCAACAGTACTACAAAAACATATTGCAAGTATTACAGAGTCCATTACACCCTCAATAAGCCACTGAAAATAGCAACCATTTTGAGTTTTATGTTTCGTCATTTTCATGACCCTTTTGTGAGGTGGGAGGACGAGGGGAACTGGTCTTCCATGAGTGACAGGGGTGACGCTCAATAAAAGAGAAGAATATAATAAGGCCACTCTTAGCCAGCCAATCACAGGAGAGGGTGGAGAGATTTTCGGGGTGGAGAGCTTTTCGCCCTGGGGATTTTCTTCAGTTATTTCAGTCTTTTGGTTTGGGAGGTTGTGTGGTGTTGAGTGGAGATTTGTGAACCATTTTATTTACGTTTTGAATTCTTTAGGCTCCCTCCTCCCTCCCGCGCAGCTCGGATTTATATAGTTAGAGGTTCCTTTCCTTATCTTTTTTTTTTTCAATGCTCAGTCGATTTTCATTCCGGTTTTCAGAAGGGGTTTGCCAGGCCTTCTCTTTTCCGGGCCTGAGTCATGGGCTTCTCCATCTGAATTTGGTGCTTTGCCTCTTTCTGTTCTAAAGCCCTTAACCCTCACACCACCAGATGGGTTCTCGAGGTGATTGCAGGACCCATTTCTTGCTAGACCTTTATAAGACAGGCAGATTTAAAAGCTTTCCTTGGAAGAACACATTGGCCCTTTTTGCCAGCAAGAAAGCAGTCCTTAAACATAAAAATTCTACAACATGCAGCATGTTATGAAACATGCTACTCCTCATCCTGGGATCTTTTAAAATGCAAGTTGGGGCAACTCTGCCCTTTAAAACTCATCCTTCCCTTTTAGCAAAATCTACAAAATATTTAGGCAGTATTAGAAGCTGATCACATTAATAAAGTTTCTAATTAAGCATAGCCAATATTAAAAGAGTTTCACACCTTTTTTTCTGGAAATCATTTGGTGGCAGCTTGTTGACGTGATTATTCCTAAACCCACTGAAAATGTTAGCAGTATAAGACATTAAAAGAGCTGATGGGGGGGTGATATTGTTCTGTTGGGGTGCATATCACAAGACTAATAAGACTAATAAAACTGTAGATAATACACCATATCCCATCTCCAAAACAGAGAAGGGATATTATGAAACTTAAATGAAAATTCATGAAGAAATGAGCCCCTTTTAAGTTTTTGCAAAAGTTGGCAGCACTAAATCACAATGAACTGCCTAACCATTGTGTGGGTCAAGACGTGGCATGCATGCAATTGTGCTTCCCAGTTGAATAATACACATTAGGCACAGCCCTTCAGAAAACAAAATATGAATTTAAATTCATGAAAATTGATATGGGAGGCTTTATTTAGGGGTTCATTGTGTTTACTCAGCAATCCTTATATCAATTTAAAACACGTAAAAAGGTATTTCCTGGGAAAGATTAGTTGATTAGCCTGTACAACTCTTTATAACTGTCCAGAGTCATTTTACAGAGCAGACAGTATCAATTTAAATTATTTTCTGAGACTTTTAAATCCTTTTTAAAGAAAAAGTTGTGTAGTTTTGTGATTTGCCTTCCAGTGACTGGTATTAGGGGCTTTCCTGTACTTGCTTGTTAGTCCAAGGAATACACCTGAGCTTTCTGTACCACACAGCTCAAACCACCCCTTTTCTTCCTGTCTTGCTTTTTCAAAATCCAGTTTTAATATACAGGGAACACCTTAGAATGGTCTAACCTACATTTAGTTTGCACCAAATCTCTGCTATCAGCGTGGACCGTTATCTGTTAATAGCAATAACTACAAAAATGAATGTAGTTTAGAATTATTTAGGATTATTTTTAAAAATCATTTCTAGGGATTGTTATGATTATCAAAAGGACATTTTCATTTACGTTTCCTCTTATTTCCTTGAATCGTGAGCTAAGTAGGACACCTGAATAAGTTGTATTGAGGAACCATTTTCAATTTTATGCTTTGATATTTTCAGGACTATTTTGGGAGGAGGGCAGAGGTGGTATTCAGCAGGTTCTGACCAGTTATGGAGAACCGGTAGCGGAAATTTTGATTAGTTTGGAGAACCGACAAATGCCACCTGGAGATTTTACAGTATCCTTCCCTTGTCATGCCCACCAAGTCACGCCTACAGAACCAGTAGTAAAAACATTTTAATCACACCACTGGAGGGAGGGGGGTCTGGATTTCCATGTGACAGGCCTGACAGAAGAGTGTAATTGAGTTTTTTTTACCAGCAATCACAGGCACGAGGAAATAATTTGGGATGAAGATATTTTTTTTCCCTCTTAACAATTCACTCATTTTAGTCTTTGGACTGGGCAGCTTGTGGGAGAATGGGGAATTTGCTGAACCACTTGATTTCCCCCTCTGAATTTTCAGAGGTTCCTTTTTAGTTTAAAACATTCCTTCTGCTTTTTGTTTGATGCATGGAGTCAGTCTTCAGTCCTGGCAGATTTTTTTCAGAAGGGCTTTCTGTGGCTCTGAGAGGGACTCGGCCATGGTTTCCCATCTGGATTGAATTTTTTAAAACAATTGTTTCCTGTGGTTACTGTATTAGAAATAGGAATGAAGCAATAAATTAAAGCTGGTACCAAAAAGAAGCAAACGTTTGTTGATGCATTTGCAAATACAGCTGCGCGCAGAAGATGGACCCAGATCAAAGCATGCAACAATTTTTTTATAGCCTTTTGCCTGAGGCTTCATGCTGTCCCAGTTTACCCATTGGCTGGGTACTAGCAATCTCACCCAGAGCATCTATTAACATTCCTTTATTTGATATATTTCACCCCCCAAAAAAAAACCCCTAAAAGGCTTCCTATGATTGTGTATCATTGCATAAACCTTAACTTTCTGTTGCTCTTTTGCATAAATTAGTTATATTTTGAAATGTATCAGTTCAGCTATTGCTCAGAAAGTACCGCCCCTCCTATACTTCACTTTGTAGAAAGTTAGCACCCACCAGATAGATATTTCTTCCAACAGCTTTCTGAACCTAGTTCCTTATTTTTTCTGTTTACTATGCAGAAGCCAAAACTATAATGGTGTACATTACTTTAGAAGCAATACTTCATATTTCACAGTGTCCCTTTTTTTCCTTTTACTGCTTTCTAAATCCTATTCAGTGCCATAATCTTGTTCAAATTGTCTTTATAGATTTTCCACTACTCTTTGTTCATTTTCTTCTCTCATACACATTAAATCAGTTTCCATATTCTCCTGGGGGCATTCTCCTAGTTATGGCTGTTTTATAAGCCTTTGAGTCAACCCTCCAACATACAGTAATCTAGAGTGATCAGAATTCTAAAAACTACCACTAAAATCATTAATAAAAGAACCAATCCCTTTCCATTTTCCAAACCAGGAATTGAGCCACCCAGTAAGGGAAGTATCTACTCCAGAATTTTCAGCCAGTTCCTCAGAAAGACTGGTGAATCCTTGTAAAGCTTTAGTAATTGTCACATCCAGGGTAGTGTTTGGAAGGAAAGTACTTTTTAACATTACACGTTTCTCTGTTAGCATGTCGAAAACCATTCTGTTTTCCTAAGTCATTTTACTTAATAGCATCCAATTGTTCTGCTGTTCTAATAGCAACTTTAGCAAAGTTCTTTAGCAAACATCTTCACTGACTACTAAAAATAACTTATTCAACCTACATACTTATTTATTGTAATCTACCAAAGAGAAAGGATTCAGATCCTGCCCGGTACCTGATTCCTAGCCTTAAACTCATCTGGAATTCCCTTAGGAAATCCAACAGTGTCATTGTAAATTAGGTTATCAATAGGCGCTTCCATACCACGCTTTTAAGTTACTGAGGTATATCTGTAACTTGAAGAGAAACAATACTTGGGGTTTCCATCATTACTAAAGTACAAGTCCCCAACCCAGTTTTGAGGCAGAAGTGTGGGTATAGAATGTCACTTTTGCAGTACCACCAAAGGGAAATGTAAGCTGGATAAATTACTGCAAATTCCCTCCCAAATTATGACAGTTAATCACTCTTTTCACATTGCCAAACATCTATATATATTGATTGGTCTTACTTAGTTCAATTTATGCATATAAGGAACATGAAATTTCCAGAATCTTTTAAAAGTTGGAACTTGGAATGTTCCATCTCTTACAATAGGAAATCAATCTTTCTACCCCTAATTGACACTCAGGTTTGTTCAATGCCTTTGGATGTTGGAATGAGGACTAAACAATCCCAGATTATTCATTCTCTTATACTATATCTGCTATGAAGTGCCCTTCGGAACATATGTAGCAATTGCTTTGGTTTTAAGACTGTTGTATATCTAATCCATTCTAGACATGAATGTATGTATATTTTTGTGTTGTATTTGTCGGCAGGGAGAGGCAGGTTCTTCATTGTGAAGCTCCCGAAACAAAAAAAGGTGCAACCACAGCCAGCACCAGCTTTTAACCCTGGCAAGATCCAACATTTCAGCCACTGACAGGGCTTTATTTCTCCTGCCAGTGGCTGTGGAATCTGATGTCAGACTTCACTCACGTGAATATGTAATACATAAATATTAGTCATGAATATTTAATACCCCTCCCTTTTTAGTTGAGACTTGCCAAAACTTCGGTTTTCCACACGTAGTCCCATAAATAAGGGTGAGGCTTTGATAGGCATGACTGGATCTGCGCAGCTCACTTGTTCCTGAGGCAGTGGCCTGTTCAGACAGGTCCACAACTGCTCCAGGCCTCACCTGTGAAACTGCCTCAAAGCTTTCCTGAGGTGTAGCGGGCTCTGTTGTGCTTGAGGCCTAAAAAGTAGTTTGCTGGACTCCACCATCTGAAGTTAATTTTTCTGCTATTCTGTTCGGGTTTAAGGTTAGGTTGAGGTGTATTTCTGGAGGACCTCGTGACCTATCACTGTCAGGGCTAGTTGTGTGTCACCATGTTGTGTTTTAGATTCTTTTGATTTCTAAATCTGTTCTGTGTATGAAGTGCCAATTGCATATTATTACGGCACTTTCGAAAGCAGAAAGGAATTATAGCCAAATTGATAAAGAGTTACTAGCCAGAGTAGCCACAGGGGTCAAGCGGTTCCAGGAATATCTATGGTCCACATTTCACTGCACGTCAGTTTGAGAGTTTTCTGACAAGGATTCATCGTGCCCTCAGCATCTCACTATATTGTATAAGCACACTTTCTGAGGTTAAAATGTTTTATTTTTTTTCAAAAGCATTGTCTTTGTGTCCCCAGGTCCAATCTGCTTTCTTACCCAACAGTCTGGAGGGGCTCCGTGATTGTCACCACATGTGGCAGAAAGATGTTATAGAAGATAAGCAGGCCACTATTGGGGCTTCCTTCATCGCCTTAAGTTTGCCACTTGTGGGATGGATGCCCGATCCATCAATTTGGAACCCCAGGAATTTGACTTGTGTGGCACTGCTATGTGGAATTGATTCCTTTTCAGTTTCAACCCCGCTTCCTATACTATTCTTAATTGTTGGATCAATTGGTTTCTGTTATCTGCTGGTATGATAATGTCATCAAAATTTAGGACTACCCCAGGAATGTTAGGCAAAAATCTTTCCCTTATGCTTTGAAACAGTTTGTGCTACGCTGACTCCAAACTCAAATCTTTTGCGCTTGAATGCCACCCCAGTTAGTTACAATTGTTTGCCTCTGCTATTGCCTCATTGACTGGTAACTGCTGGTAAACTTGTGCCTAGTCTAGCTTGGCAAATATTTTCCCTAGTCCCAGGGAATGTAATAGATGCTGTATTAACACAGGTACAGGCACTTTGTTGCAAATCCTTGTTCGGTGTGCATTTTGTAGTTAAGTTAGCACAGATTTTCACTTGACATCAGATTTAATTGGGGTGACAATGGGTGCTTCTCACTGAGCCTGGTTGGCTGGCTCGAGGATTCCTTGGGCAATTAATTGCTTCTCTACCTTGAGCTGGAGAGCAAAAGGGATTCTTGGCTTAAATCTGACAGACTTGGTAGGTCGTGGTCTATCATTAAGAGAAATGATCCCATAAATTTGCAGTAGTCTGGAATTTTTTTTTTCCTAGAACCGGGATGCAGTATCCCTGATAATCTTTTAGGTGATAGTCTTCTAGGATAATTTGCTGTGTTCTGTGGTTCTAGTTGTTTGTAATCTTATATTTGGCTTGATTTCCTTAAGGCGTCACCCAGGAGAACATGGAGATACAGGATCCAAAATCTGCTTCCATCGATCCTTACATTTGCTATAAATTTGTTAGCCTCTCATAGGCATCGGAGTGTCCTACCAGGGTTTGGAATATCCCACAAACGGTATATTGGGTTTCTTCTTCCCTGGTGTCTTTCCTTTTGAATTTTGTGCTAGAGGTTTTCTGGCCACTCCACCCAAGGATATTAGGTGACCGGGTGGGGAAAGTGCCTTTTTTTGTCAGTGGCTTGCTGGCCAGTCATGCCTGCAAACTGCATCTTTAAAACCTGCAGGCTGATCTGGGATGATGTCCCGTGCACTCCCTGCACGATTTATTGTCCTACCGGTTTGTTGGATTTTGGTCTGGATTTCTTCCTCATTACTTGCTTCCAATTCTGAATTTTCTCTCTATTACAGCATTGTAGATATCTATCCCTTGTGTTCTTTTAGGCAAAGACCAGTTTCATCTGCTCTTCTCTCATAAAGAGCACAACACAAAATTACTGCTACACGTTGCATGATTATTTACATCTGCTTTCATCCAACCACATGGAGTAACAGACTGCTGTTTTTTGTCAGTAGTGAACTACTGGCTAATATCACTTGCCATGTGCTAGACTCTTTTAACAGTATTTCTGCTAAGTGGCACCTCAGATGCATTTAATAATTTTATCCCTGTTTGGGAAATCATGAAAAAGAATTATTCCCAGACAACTTGGCTGTTTTGATAATATCCCCATCCAAGAGGGGGCTTACCGATATGTTTTGCTATGCACAGTGAAATTTGAAAACTAGCAGTTATCAGATGATTTGTTCTGGAAAGCTAGTTGGAAAAGCTAAGAGAATGGGAATGATATTTTTTCAATTTCCTTTCAGTAAACTTTCAGTTGCATCAAGTTCAACTCTTGTGATTGGTCTCAAAGTGCTGTCTGACTCTTGATGTGGGACACATAACACATTCATTACACAATACATTACTTTCCCACTGTCAGTCACTCCAAATGACTCTGTCCAGGCCTCTTGGAATGATCTTCCACTATTTTTTTGCTGCATTTTTGGGTATTTAAGACCCATGTGCTGGGGTTGGATGGTGGTGTTGGTCTTGTTTTCCTGGCATGAGTTTGCAAGAGGGTTAGGGTATTGGGCCACCAGACGTAGCTGCAGGCTAGGGCTTTCATTTTAACAATGCTTGCATGACTTTACATGTAAGGCTTCCAGGACTGGTCATTGCAACTTTTGTGGGACAATTACCCTATTTCCCCACAGTAAGCAATGTTTCTGGGCAGACAGTTCGTGTTGCTGGATGTTGTGGGAGGGGACTCTGCTCCAAAAGGCCTCTTTGGCCAACCCCTACACAACCAATTAAGCACCTGAGCAAGGACTGGATCCTTTGCAGATTGATTGTCTGGCAATTTCTGTCATGATAATGGGGCCAGTTGGCAGTTCCTCAACAAGAAGGACCTGACCTGGGTCTTCTACAATGCCTCGAAGTGGGGTTCCTGTTAATCCCAATAAGTTTCCATTTCTTTGAATAAATACTCTGTGTATTTAG
Organism: Laticauda colubrina; assembly: GCA_015471245.1. NCBI lineage: Eukaryota > Metazoa > Chordata > Lepidosauria > Squamata > Elapidae > Laticauda > Laticauda colubrina. The sequence continues at coordinate 12,410,126 of BLBF01000048.1, read as the reverse complement.
AATAAATTGTGAGTCAGACTCTAGTTTAGGAGACTTGAAATCACAGGGAGATCTTTAAAAAGGAAGAGCTGTTTTCCCTGGCTGTTTACATTTCAGACTCCACCTCTCTGGTGCAGTTATTAACATTATTTAAGCCCATGTCACACTGCACCAACGGATACAGGATGTAAAATGGAGAAAAACGCTTGCCATCTGTTGGTTAATGCGATGCATCCACTCTGTACTAACTGCGTGGTGAGACCCAGGTTGACCAAGGCAAACACCAACTTCCGGCCCAGCCTGGACCCTGGGCTGAAGGTGGCACTGACTCTGAGCCACCTGGCCTCCGGGACCACGTACAGGAACATGCAGTATGGCTGGAGGGTGCCACACAACACCATCAGCATTGTGGTCAGAGAAGTGGTGCCAGGCCATAATCAAAGAATACCTGGAGGCACTCCTCCAGTGCCCCCCTCCACTGAAGAAGGCTAGAAGAAAGTTGCAGAACAGTGGTATCAGAAGTGGAACTTCCCCCACACCGTTGGAGCCATAAAAGGGAAGCACGTGGCCTGCAAAGCTCCAACCAACTTAGGGTCCACTTATCACAACTACAAGGGCTTCCTCAGCATCATCCTCTTGGCATGGTTCATGCTGACTACAAGTTCATCTACATTGATGCTTCAGGCAACGGGTCAGCTTCAGATGGCCAGGTATACAACACCAGTCACCTCAAGGAGGGGCTGTAACGCAACCTCATCATGGGCTTCCCAGATCCAGACCCCCTGCCCAATGACACACAAGATGTGCCCTACTTCATCGTGGGGGATAACGCCTTCTTCCTCAGAATCTACCTCATGAAGCCCTACACTTCCAGATACCTCACCCGTGAAGAGAGGATCTTCGTCCAAGGCAAGACGGGTGGTGGAGAATGCCTTTGGCATCCTGGCCAACAGGTTCCAGGTACTTCTCATCACCATGCAGCATCGGCCAGAGACCATGAGGATTGTGGAACCTTGCTGCATCCTGCACAATCTCATGCGCACCTGCTACACAGTCTTGCAGAACAGACTCGTGGACCCTCCAACAAGGCAATGGGGGGGGGACATGGAGCCTGGGGAATGGAGGCAAGGGCGAAACCTGATAGACATTAAGGATGTGCAAGGCCCCAACAGAACTTCACGCGAAGGGAAGAAGCAGCGCAACCTCCTGAGACACTGGTGCAATTCCCCAGCTGGAGCAGTGGAGTGGCAAGACAGGATGATAGATGATTAATGGATGCTTCCTTCAACCTGTCTCATCACACTGATGAGATTGGGCCATGTATATTGGGTGGGCCTACAATGAACAGGGCATTAATGAGTTGTATTTATGTTGACGTGTGGATGAACGATTACATTATTATTGGTAATAAAGGGCCATAGTTAGGACACTTGGGGGGGGGTGGACCATACATTCCCACTATGCTTGCACTGGAGGTTTATCTATCCCACAGCTATTACTCATCCCACAGGTATTACCCATCCCACAGGTTTCTCTGCCCATTTCACTGCTATCCTTACCCATCCCACAAGCATGCAAAGATTTAAACCATTTCTAAAAGTTTCCACCAAGACTTTATTGACAAAAATAAATGAAGCAAGTGTGCGAAGCAAAGATAATCTTTATTAATAACAAGCTGTAAAAGAAAAATTACTCAAGTCAAGCGTCCAGAGAACAAATAAAGTCAACAGGTAGCCACCCAGTCTCTGGCACTCAGTCAGTCTGAGGCATTCCCATCGTCTCAGGGTTGAAGGGTCCATTTGCTGTGGAGGTGGCTGGTGCTGGTCTGAAGCGCCACTGGGGTGCCTGGCCCCGAGAGGACATTGGGACAGTGTGTTGAAGCTCTCAGACAGCTGACTCAGCCCCGTGATGTTGAGAGCCCCTTCCTCCATGACATGGGGTGTCAGCCCCAATACCGATGACAGATGTTCTGAGGCCAGGCTTGGCTGTGGGGTGGAGGAAGGAGCAGTGTAGTGGGTCTGTCTGGTCTGCAGCTGGGTGAGGACTGGCGTGGGTGGCATCTGGCGTGGCTGGCATCGGTGGCTCCTGTGGCGTACGATGTACCTGTGCCTGGACTTGGAAGGGGTGCCTGGACTGGGAATGGTTGCCTGTGCTGCTGGACCTCCTGGTAGCCGTAGCCTTGGTAGGGGAGGGCCTGTGAAAAGTCTTGGAAGGACAGTGACATCACCTGGGGTGGAGGAGCAGGCCTGGACTGGGTGATCCTCTCCTTTACCACCTGGTACTGGGGTTCCGACATGTTCGTGAGCGTCTGGTTGACGTAGGTGAGGAAGGGCTTGTGGTTGGAGGATGGGGCGTCGCTGTGTACCAGCTGAGAGAGGAGATCTACGTTGTTCCTGATGGTGTCCCTGATCTCCAGCAGGACAGTCTGGCTCTGCCCCTCCGGTCTGCCTCTCTGCCTTTCGGTGAAGGTGGAGCTGGGGATGGATGCGGGTTGGGCTGTGGTGGAAGTGCCCTTTCCTTGCTCCCACTGCGTCGGGGTCCTCCACAAGCTCCGCCACGGGTAGTACAGCAGTCGGGGGGGGGGTCTCCTTCATGGCACGCTCCACAGATAGCTGCCTGGACACAGGAGCTGACTCTTGGCCAGAAGAGGACTAGCTCTCAGCAGGCTACCTGAGAGTTGTGAAGAATGGCTGCTCCTCAGTGGCGGATCTCAACCTCCCCAAAAAGCTGCACTTGGCCATGACATAGGTCTGTCTGTCAGCTTGACCACGGCCTGGCCAGATTTCTTGAGGTTCAGCTTCCCGTACCAGGTGTGCATGTGCTTCCACCAGCCAAGGAGCACCTCCAAAGTGTAGCCCAGGCTCTCCGCCTTCTATCTCCAAGCCGCCTGCTTCCGCTTGGTGTCTCGATAGTTCCCGTGTCCCTCCAGAGGTACTCATTCTCCCTCATCCTCATGTTCTTCGGAGGGATACTGTCTCCTCTCCAGTTCTCGTTCACGCGTATGCCTCTTCCTCCCTCTGGCAGGGCCTTCTGGGCCCTCATCAGCAGGGCTTTGAGGTTCTAGGGGCTGGTCCACCACACCACAACCACCAGCAGAAGAAGCAGCAGCACCAGCAGCAGAAACCTCAGCAGAAGCAGAGTCAACGCCAGGGGGTGGGATGGTGGTCCTGTCCTCCTTGCCAGGGCTGGCAGAAGTAGGCACAGGCTTCCTCTTTTTTTTTCCCCATCAGTCTGGCAGCAGGTCTTTCCTCTGAATTGTGACCTGCTTGCAAGTTGCTTCCCTTTATATCCGTGGGGCTGATGCAATGCATCCTCCCCGCATGCGCAGTGAGCGCTTGGCATCTGCTCGGTGTCCGTGATGCATCCGCGCCATCTACGCATCCGCTGCGTGTCCGCTTTGCTGTTCTCCCACGGAAGCCCTGCGGATGTGTCATCTGCTTCCATCCGTTAGGCCTGCGTTGAGCATCCGCTTAACATCCTTACTATGTTCTCCCCACGTCCGTTCCTTTCCGTTGTTCTCCGTTCTCTTTATGCAAATTTGGGGCATTTTTGAGAGCAGATAACAGCGGATGGAAAATTTGCTCGTCCGCTGTTTTCTTTTTACATAGGTTTTGCATCCGTTGGCCAATGTGACTTAGCTTTTAAGTTGAATGCCTGGCTGGGATGGATTGGCCCTAGTGACCATGTTCTCCACTTCATCCCGGTCTTCAGCCTGTGTTCCAGCTGTGGCCTAAGGTTTTTTTTGACTGATGGAAGGTGAAGAGTAAGACCCATAGTCCCAAGACTACGGCACCTGCAGAGGAGACCTCTCCC
>BLBF01000048.1:12311380-12346334 GCA_015471245.1 Laticauda colubrina | reverse complement strand
AATTCTTCCATGAACAGGTTTGCAATGATGGGTGACAGTGGTGATCCCATAGGGGCTCCTTCAATCTGCTCCTATCTTTGTCCACACACACACACACTTATTTAATTATAACAAAATTGTAAATGCTGAATCACAACTGGGGCAGAGTGAAGGGAAAGGGGGGGGGGGGCTCTTTCATTCTTGGGTGGGGAAGAGGGGGAGGATTTAAGAAGCCACATGGTGGCTGGAGGCTGGGAAGATCTGGATGGGGAGGAACTGGGTTCCCCTCAAACAGAAGAAAAGCAGAGCCTCCTCTCATCTCCCCCAAGTCAGGAAACCTCTCCCTCCTTTGTCAGGTGTGGCTGCCTGGAGTTAGTTGGGGGAGGGAGGAGGGCCAGGTTGGAATCGCCAACCGGGTTCCTAATAACCAGGTAACGCCCCCCTTCAGCCTCCACATAAGAAGAGGACTCCCTGAGGCTAAGCAGATTTCTCCTGTTGCTTCCAAGCAGAGAAGCATCCTTCCTTGTGTGGAGGCTGATGAAAAGGTGGGTGTCGAGTCCAGAAAAGCTGGAGCTCTCACCTGCACAAACAGGCTTGAGCCAAGTCTAATTTGGAAAAAAAATTCCCTTTTCCTATTAAATGGAACAGATGTACAACTGGTGCTGGATATGTACTCTGTTGCAAGGCGGTATTTATGGAAATTTTATAATTAGCACAGATTAGAACGGACCCATCTGGCTTAACTGGGGTGTGACCAAAAGTGTCTCCAACTTACCGTAATCAACTGGCTCTAGGACTCCCTGGGCTATTGTTCATCCATCTTGGGTCTCAGGGCAAAAGGGGACTCGCCTTGGTTTTATTCTGACAGGGAACTTTTGGATTAAGGTTGAAAGAAATATGGGTCCCCATATACTTGCCTAAGCTTTCAACGAAAACATCCTTGAATTCAGTCTGTAGGTCCTCTTATTGCTTGAGTGGTGTGGATGGTCACCTCCACTCCTATGGCTCTAAACCATTATTCTGTGAGGAGGCTTGGGTACTTCTTTGTCCACAATAGTTAAGGCAATTCACTGTTGACATTTTTTAATTTTACTGGGAAAATTTTTCTTCCGAACAGGAATTCTGTCCCCCTAGAAATCTTTTAGTATTAAAGTTGTGGTTTTATTTGTTAAGTTATACCAGGGATTGCTTCTTTTATAGTTGTCCAGGACCCCATAGATATGTAGGATCTGGAGTCAATTTCCATATCATGAAATTTTTCTCCTATTGTCATTGTGATATTGAATTTCTTTAATTTATGGGGATCAGAATGTTCCTTCCGCCAAAGCTAGTCATTCTCCCTCAGCCCCTCCAGCCCCTCCTCATGTTCCTCTTCGATGGTGTATTTCCTCCACTCCCGTTCACGCGTCTTCCTCTTCCTCCCTTTAGCAGCGCCATATGGGCCCTCATCAGAAGGGCTTCGAGGTTGTAGGGGCTGCTCCTCCACACCAGCAGCAGCAACAACAACAGTAGCAGCAAAAGCAGGACCAGCAGGACCAGGAGCACCAGCAGAACCAGGAGCAGTGCCAGCAGAAGCACCACCTCCAGAAACAGCATCAGCCGAAGCCCCCAGCACCAGAAGAGCGAGCCCATGCAGCAGAAGCCCCAGCAGAAGCAGAGTCAGGGCCAGGGGGTAGGAGGGGTGGTCCTGTCCCTCTTGCCAGGGCTGGCAGCAGATGGCAGAGGCTTCCTTTTCTTCCCCATGGTTTTTGTGTTGCTGGCTGGTTGGCTGGCTGGCTGGCTGGTAAGCTGTGTCTGGAAGCAGATCTTTCCTCTGAATGGTGACTTGCTTGCGAGCTGCTTCCCTTTATATCCGCGGGGCTAACGCAATGCATCCTCCCCGCATGCGCAGTGAACGCTAGGCTTCCGCTCTGCAGCCGCTTCATCCACTCTGCATCCGCTACGCGTCCGCTTTGCTGTGCTCCCCCAGAAGCCTTGCGGATATATCATCCGCTCCCTTCCGCTTCCATCCGCTAGGCCTCCGTGGAGCATCCGCTTTCCATCCACCCTACGTCCATCCCCGTCCATTCCTTTCGGTGTTGTCCGCTCTGGTTATGCAAATTCGGGGCACTTTTGAGAGCGGATAACAACAGATGGAACATTTTTCTCGTCCACTGTGTCCTTTTTACAAACATTTTGCATCTGTTGGCCAGTGTGACAGGGCCTTTAGGTCTGGTCTGTTGATGTCAAGAAGTCGCCCTGCCTGATGCTCTCCAGCATGGAGTGGAGATAATGCATCTTGAACCTCTTGTAAACATTTGGTTTTATCATAGAATCCTGCTCACATTGTTTTAAATTCTCTTTACAAATGTTAAGAGCTTTTGATGGTCTCTCAGTTTTTCCTTAAAGAAGTGTGTTGTACAAGCTGTTTCAAAAATTCCTGCATGCTCTCTCCAGTTTACGACATTTTTTGGATATGCCACTGATTTTACAATATTTTTTTTATTTGAAATACAAAATTTTATTTAATAAACGTATCAACATGCCCTTGAAAACTGGACAGAAATCACCCACCATCAAAGCCCCGCCCTTATGTGCCTGGGACAAACAGGCTGCTTGGGTGTGCAGTTGGGACTGCAAACCACCAGCTGTAAAATGTGCCTCCCCACCTCCCCAGGAAGTCACCAGTGGCCAAGCGCCCCCTCCCCCCAGAGCCAGAGCTAAATTAAATTTCTGGACACTTTTTCATAAACCTTATGTATTATAGTCAGAGAATGACCACATTGATTGGCTCCATAGATTTAGCCTCTGCATTGGTCAGCGAAAGCTCTCTGCTGATTGATTACTTTCGATCCTAACATTCTTGAAAGTACAAGTTTGTGTCTTAGTTTAGCACATAAACTCACTCAAAAAACCTTAAACAGATTTTGATTATATTAATAAAAATTAAGCATCTCAATCCAACTACATAAATTTTCATCAAAGTATTTTGCGCGGTTTCTGTGTTGATTAAACATGTAAATGCAGCTTAAAACTGAAAGTGTGCAGGGCTTTTTCACCACTGTTTTTCCCTGATGACTCAATCTCAAAATATTTTCTTTTGATAGATCAACATTTTTCTCTTTTATGAAGTCATGTTTTGCATAATACTCGCAACCTAACTTTTTGTTAGAAACTACCATTTCATCGTTAAAATTGTAGCACTGTCCAGCATTCAGGAAGGCTTACTTTCAATTTTGGAACTATTTTAATTTACATGCTGTTTTCTGCAAGTTGGAGTGACAGACCTGCCAACCCCTGATAAAGGAAAATCTGGAGACCCATGAAAAAAAATCTGGAGATTCTATAAAAAATAGGGAGATTCTATTTTTTTCCCGATCAAGATTAAACAAACCCCTTTTCCATCGAGGAAAGTCATTAACAGTTTATTTAAATGTTTTATTTGTGTTCCCTGTTGTAAGAAGATGCAGCTGTCTTTGATGAATTTTTGATCCATAACATCAAAAATGGTTGCAGCTTTTCCTCCATCAACCTCACTGGTAACACACATATCATAAAAATGACTTGTGACCATTTTTGATCGATTTATATCAAATATACAGATAGTTACAGGGTACATCTTGTTTAATCCCGTGTCATTTGAGCCATCTATACCCAGACTGAAGGGATGGCTTTTGCAATGATCCACTAAAGAATTGTGGCAGTGGGGACCCAGGGCAACTATAATATTGCTGAAGTTTTCGTGCGTCCTGAGGCATAGGCTGCTGCAATCTTGCTATCAGGAAATATTTCCTTGAACAAAGGGCCCAAATGATCCGCTGATGCAATTGGCAGGTTGTGTTGTACTAAGAAATTAGTTATCATAACCTCAGCTTTTATAACATTGCTTCCAGAATGCCCAGGTTTTGAAAGAAATCTTCGTATAGAATGACTCTTTTTCTCATCTTCAACTCTTCTCCTATGTGTATCTCGTTCACAATGCACTTTGACATCACGAAGTCCTTGATGGTGGCAGCTAACAGATTTACCACATGGTATACAGAAGAAGCTATATCGGTCATTGTCAACTGCTTTTACAGGGTATTCTTTGGCCCAAGAGGGGTTGTACTTACCCGATATTTCGCTGCTCCGTCATATTTTCGGCCAATCTTTTCGGCTGGTTCTTCCCGGTCCATTTCAGTGTCAGAATTCGAATCTTCTATTGAAAAATTGCCTCTTTTCGCCATGTTTAGACTACTGGGAAACTAGCCTCGTTCCCAGGACCTACTCCCCTTTCAAAAAGATTACCGTATATACTCGCATATAAGCCGACCCCCAAATTTGAAAAAAAAAAAAAAGCGTTTTAAATTCGTCGTGAGATTGAGGAGCCTTGTCATGATACCGCGAGAAATGATAAAAAATCATGAGACTCACAGCAGAACCGTGAGAGTTGGCAGGGCTGGAGTGATTTTGCTTATGATGGTTTTGTATCCAAGGCCAATTCTGATAAAACTGGTTCCAATCTAGATTTCTTACTGAAAAAAATCTGTCAAATTCTGTTGCCTTTTCATCCTAAGGGCTACTGCAAAAAAAAAAAAAGTTTTTTGCAGTACACTGAAGTGTAATGTAAAATCTGTAAAAAAAAAAAAAAAACACCATGAGGTTGGTAAACTAGGCCTTTATCAGTGAGCTGTGGATATTCCTGCCTTATTCAATTCACAAACAGCCTAATTTCATCCAAACAAGCTACAAATCTCTCCAGGACTCATCCTCTGCTCAACACTGAGCAATCATTTATTTATATATTTAGCATATGGCAAATAGATGGACTTGTAATAGTGTTTAAATGTTAATGTCCAGTCAACCCAGCAATTCAAAAGATAGGGTGGTCTGTTGAGGTAATTGGGAGAATGAGTGCATGCAGGGAGATGTATTTGAGAGAAGTGTTTGAATAATACACAGCATACAGTTACACTGTACAGTATGTGCAGTTTTTTTACTTTCAATAAGGTTTAAGTAAAGTTCAAAGTAAAGCCCATGTCACACTGCACCAACGGATGCAAAGAGGATGGAAAACGGAGAGAAACGCTTGCCATCCGTTGGAAAACGCAATGCATCCACACTCACTGCATCCGTGATTCATACTCTATCCGTCCAGCATCCATCGACTGTGATTTCATCCGCTCAAAAAGTTTTGAGCTGCACAAAACTTTGAGCGGATGAAGTATCCAATGCATCCGTTATACATCCGCTACGCATACGGGGAATATCCGTTATACGTCCGTTGTCATCCGTTATGCGTCCGCTATATCCGCTAGACATCCGCTTCGCATCCACGCAACTCAAATCCACTCCAGCGGAAAACGGACACAGGGAGGAAGCAAAATGGACGCAGAACGGACACACAGCATTAGTAGCACGGATGTAGAAAGGATGAAAATGGATGCAGCTCAGATATAAAGCATTAAAACAGAAAAAATGTTCGTATAGGGGACGTATCTCAGATATTTAGGATGTCTGCAAGATGCAGAAGGACACCTAGCAGAAAACCTATATTTCCTATAAAAAGGGGGAGGAAATCACCTGGATCTCACTTTCAGTACAGCAAATGTGGGGTGCACACCTCTTCAGCCTTGCTCTTGCTCTTCCACAGCATCCATTCTTCTCCACCATGGATCATCGCACGCTCTTTTTGGTAGCCGCCATCATTCAACACCAGAACCAAGCCCTCTTCAGGCTCTTTCACCTTTTCTACGGGAAGAAAAGGAGGCGGCCAGGAAGTGTGTGGGTCTGACAATGGATCGCGAGAAGAGCCGAGTACGGACTGTACAACAAGCTGATGGTGGAGCTGAGGAACGAAGACCCTCGTGCATGTGTGGATCAATGCTTACATTATTATTGATAATGAAGGGCCATAGGTGTGGCACCTGGGAGAGTGGACCATAGAGTCCCACTATGCTTGCACTGGAGGTTTATCTATCCCATAGCTATCTTAACCCATCCCACAGGTATCCCTGCCCATCCCACAGGTATCCCTGCCCATCCCACAGCTATTACCCATCCCAAAGGTATCCCTGCCCAACCCACTGCTATCCTTACCCATCCCACAAGCATGCAAAGGCTTAAACTATTTCTAAAAGTTTCCACCAAGACTTATTTACAAAAATAAATGAAGCAAGTGTGTGAAGCAAGGATAATCTTTATTAATAACAAGCTGTAAAAGAAAAATGACCCAAGTCAAGTGTCCAAATAAAGTCTACAGGTAGCCACCCAGTCTCTGGCATTCTTCTCTGGCACTCAGAGGTGTGCCCAGTCTCGGGTGAAGGGTCCAGGTGCTGTGGAGGTGGGTGCTGCTGGAGTGCTGGTCTTAAGCGCCACTGGGGTGCCTGGCCCCGAGAGGACAACGGGACGGTGTGTTAAGGAATCTCTTAGACAGCTGGCTCAGCCCCGTGATGTTGAGAGCTCCTTCCTCCATGCCATGGGGTGTCAACCCTAGTACCGACAAAAGATGTACTGAGGCCGGGCTTGGCTGTGGGGGGGAGAAAGGAGCAGTGTAGTGGGGCTGTCTGGTCTGCAGCTGGGTGAGGACTGGCATGGGTGGCGTCGGTGACGTGGGTGGCATCGGTGGCGTCGGCATCAGTGGCAACGGTGGCGTCTGATGAGTCTGTGCCTGGACTGGGAAGAGCTGCTGCCTGTGCTGCTGGACCTCCTGGTAGCCGTAGCCCTGGTAGGTGAGGGCCTGTGGAAAGCCTTGGAATGGGAGGGACATCACCTGGGGTGGAGGAGCAGACCTGGACTGGGTGGGAGCAGGTTCATCTGGATCTGGAGGGTTGTGAAGCAGATCAGTGATCCTGTCCTTCACCACCTGGTACTGGGGTTCCGCCATGTTCATGAGGGTCTGGTTCACATAGGTGAGGAAGGGCTTGCGGTTGGAGGATGAGGAGTCAGTGTGGACCAGCTGAGAGAGGAGATCTATGCTGGTGCAGATGATGTCCCTGATCTCCAGCAGGACTGTGGCTCTGCCCCTCCTGCTGTCTGTCATGGTTAGAACAGCTGTCGGCGGATTATCCGTCGTGGCACGCTCCACAGATACCTGCCTGGACACAGGAGCTGACTCTTTGCCAGAAGAGGACTGGCTCTCAGCAGGCTGCCTGAGAGGGTTGTGAGAGGGGCTGCTCCTCGGTGGCGGATCTCACCCTCCAGAAGCTGCACTTGGCCATGACGTGGTCTCTCTGTCCGTCAGCTTGACCGCGACCTGGCCAGATTTCTTGAGGTGCAGCTTCCCGTACCAGGTGTGCATGTGCTTCCACCAGCCGAGGAGCACCTCCGAAGTGTAGCCCAGGCTCTCAGCCTTCTCTCTCCAAGCAGCCTGCTTCCTTTTGGTGTCCCTGTAGAGCCTGTGTCCCTTCCGCCATAGATACTCATTCTCTCTCAGCCACTCCAGCATCTCATCCTCATGTTTCTTCTCGATGTTGTATTGCCTCCTTTCCCGTTCTCGCATATGCCTCTTCCTCCCTTTGGCAGGACCACATGGGCCCTCATCAGAGGGGCTTCCAGGTTGTAGGGGCTGCTCCTCCACACCCCCAGCAGCACCAGCAGCACCAGGATCAGCAGCAGCAGAGTAAGCACCAGCAGGACCCGGAGCATGAGCAGGACCAGCAGGACGAGGAGCAGCATCAGCAGAGTAAGCACGAGCAGAAGCACCACTGCCATAAGCAACATCATCAGCTCCTCCAGAAGCACCAGCCCCAGAAGATCGAGCCCCTGCTGCAGAAGCCCCAGCAGAAGCAGAGTGAGGGCCAGGGGGTGGGAGGGTGGCCCTGTCCCTCTTGCCAGGGCTGGCAGCAGATGGCTGAGGCTTTCTCTTCTTCCCCATGGTTGTGGGGTTGCTGGCTGGCAGGCAGGCTGGCAGCAAGGCAGGCTGGCAGGCAGTCGATGTGTCTGGCAGCAGGTCTTTCCTCTGAATGTTGACCTGGTTGGGAGCTGCTTCCCTTTATATCCACGGGGCTGACGCAATGCATCCTCCCCGCATGCGCATTGAATGCTAGGCATCCGCTAGGCTTCTGCTAGGCATCCGCTTCATCTGCTTGGCATCCGCTGTGCATCCGTTCGGCGTCCGCTCTGCATCCGCTGTATCCGTTCGGCGTCCGCTTCGCTGCACTCCCCCGGAAGCCCAGCGGATGTGCCATCCGCTCTCATCCACTAGGCTTCCGTGGAGCATCCGCTTTCCATCTGCCCTGCGTCCTCCCCCCGTCCGTTCCTTTCCGTGTTGTCCGCTCTGGTTATGCAAATTCGGGGCACTTTTGAGAGCGGATAACAATGGATGGAACATTTTTCTCGTCCGCTGTGTCCTTTTTACAAACATTTTACATCCGTCAGCCAATGTGACACGGCCTTAAATAATGATTTGACAGTGTGGAAGGCATGGGCTTCCCTATGTTTCCAGTTCCAGGGGGGACTGTTTGTCTAAGAGTCTGTGCAGAGGCTCTGCAACGTAAGCTTTGTGCGGCAAAAATGAAGCATAAAAGTTAAGAAGTCCTAAAAATGCTTGGAGCTCAGTCTTGTTAGTTGTTGTGGGTGCCTCGTGCATAGCCCTTCCTTTGGATTCGATTGGGTGAATACCATAGGCGTCAATTTTGTATCCCCAAAATTCTACTTGTGGAGTGGCAATAGTGCACTTGTCTTTTTTTAGTTTAAGGCCATGCTTTCTGAAACGATCGAGGACTCCTCTGAGTCTTTGCAGTCACTGGCTTGTCAAAGGCAGATATTAAAATGTTATCAAAATACGGAACTTCGCCCAGTAATCCTTGGAGAAGCCTTTCCATTAAGGATTGAAAAATCCCTGGGGCTACACTTACGCCAAATTGGAGGCACCTGCATTTAAAAGCGCCCCTGTGGGTAACAATAGTTTGTAGTTTGACAATTGTGTCATCAACAGGGAACTGTTGGTAGGCCTGTGACATGTCTAATTTAGCAAAAATGGTTACTGGCTCATAAGAATGTGCTGGATAACAGGGACTGGATAGGCGCTGATTTGTAAATATCTGTTCAAAGACGTCTTATAATCAGCGCAGATTCTCACGCTCCAATCTTTCTTCAGGGGTGTCACTATTGGGGTTTCCCATTTTGCAAAGTCCCCTGGCTCCAATACATCTTGTTTAATTAATTTGTCCAATGTCTAATTTGGGGCGAATTGCAAATGGTACCCTTCGAGGCTTTAAATGGATTGGCACTGCCTGAGGGTCCAAGTTGAAAGATATTGGGGTTCCTGAATAACAGCCCAGTCCCTCGCTGAACACATCAGCATAGTCATTAAACAAGGGGTCCACTTCAGCATTTGTAATAGAGTGGATCCCGCTTATATAGAGGCCAAGGGCAGGGAACCAATCTAACCCCAACAGGCTAAGGGAGGGCACCATCCACTACCACTTAAAGGCAAGTGACCTTTAAAATTTTGAAATTGTACAAAAAACCTGTCTTTTCAAATGACTGGGATGGTTTTGCCCTAGTCACGTAGGGTTAACAGGCAGCCGTGAAATTTTTTCTTAGTCATTCTGGGAAGTAGTTGCTTCAAGGTGCTCCATGAGATGATGGACAGTGCTGAGCCTGTCTCAACCTCCATCCTGCAAAGTTTTCCTTTTATAGAAACAAAAACACTGATTTTGTTAGAGCCTTTGTTAGTCAGCTTGGCTTGATAGCAGGTAAAAGAAACAGTCTTCAACTTGTTTTTGGAAATCTTGGGTTGTCTGAGGCTTTCTTCCCTGCTTGACAGATCCTGGCTAAATGACCCTTTGGCTTTTTAGACAAATGGCATTCCTGAATTTGCAGGATGCCCTGAGGTGGTTTCCTCCACAGCTTAGGCAAATGGGATGAGATTGTGGTGGTGGGTTGTGGTTTGTCCTGTTTTCCCCTTGGCTGGTTCTTTGCTGCTTGAGGTGATTTACATCATTATCCCCTTCCGAGCCTTCTTCTGAGGAGACTTCATCGTCATGGATGGCTGAGCTTCTCTGGCTAATTGGATTTCCCTGAATTTCTGCTTCTGAAAGTGCTGATAGTTCAGCAGCTTGAGATTCTTCAATTGCTAACTTAAGGGTTAAATCCCCTTTAGCCAGTAAACGTCTTTTTAGCCTTAAATTCCTGACTCCACAAACTAGTTGGTCTAATAACATGTCTTCCAAATAGTCTCTAGACCCACAATGCAAGGCAGCTGTTCATAGGGCAGCCATGTACCCACTAATAGTCTCTCCCTCAGCCTGAATTCGCCTTCTAAATGCATGATGCCTGGCAATTCAGGATGGCTTAGGGGAATAGTGATTGGAAAGAATTTCCTGTAATTCTTCCCATGGAACAGTCTTAATTGAACGCGGGGCCAGTAATGTCGTGGCAGTGTCAAATACTGTGGCTCCGCAAAAACTTAAAAAGTAGGACTTTGTCCTATAGTCGGAAATGTCAGCAAGGTCTATGGCATCTAGGAAACAGTCAAACCGGTTTCTGTAGGATTCCCATGTTTCCGCTGTCGGTCTGAAAGCCGGGAATGCAGGGTTCCAAGTTATCTTGACTCAGCAGTGCTGGATCTGTCGAAAAAAGTTGAAATTCTCGCTTGAGAATAATGACAGTAGCTCTTAAAGTGACATTCAACTCAGTAGTGACTTCGGCTCTTTTTGTAATGACTTCGCTCGGTGATTCTTTGCCCGGTTGCCTCTTATATGTATCCCGCCCTCGTCGCCAGTGTTGTGGAGTGGCAGAATAACCTGAGGCAAACATGGAGCGAAACTTCATCTTTTTACTTTATTGAAGCAATAGAGGGTTGCCACGGCTGCCGCACTAATAAGGCAGCCAGCTGGCGGACAACAGCTGATGCCATTTGACAGCTCCCTTTTTATAGCCGACTGCCAAACAGCATCAGCCAATAGGAACGGTCCATGTTCCCGCTGGAAACACGGACTGGAGTGAATACTTTGGCTTAATCCCTTGTGAACGCTACACCCAGACTCTGGACAAGGTGGTCTCCAGGGTTGGGACTGGATCGAGAAGGAGTGAATTGCCAAGGACTATAAGCTCATCTGTCTGTCCTGGGGGAGAGACACCTTGCACAATTTCATGTCTATGACAGCTCCTAGGTGTAGCAAACAATTGACCGTAAACTAATAACTCATTGGCATTGCTTGAAAATCCACGGTTCTAAAGGATCTGGATAGTAATGTGCAGGTCCTCCTTTGCTCTGAGGTCATAGGAGGACTGAATCAAAATATCATCCAGGTAGTACTGCATGTGCACTGGAAGAGAGTGCAGAGGAGTGCCACGAGTAGTTTGGTAAATGCTCAAGTTGCAGATGATAAGGCTGAGTGGCAGGACCCGATATTGGTAATGCTAGCCCACATAGTAGCAGCAGAGGAACTGACGATGGGACAAAAAGATGGGAATATGTAGGTAGGCCTCCATCAAAACAAACAATGTGAGGAAGTTGCCCTCTTGGACGCTCTCCAGAATGGTATGGAGGAGGGGACTGTATATTGAACCGCCTGTAGATCAAATGGGTGTTTATTTAGCTCCAGAATTGCCTTCCAACCCCAAGGTCTTGGGGGATCACGAATAGAAGAGAATCCCTGTCCTTGCTGGTCCTCTGGAAATGGTTGGATCGCCTGAATGTTCAACAGGTGTATAGTGTTTGCCATGAGGACCTTTTTTGCATTGTCCCTTGTCCTTTCAGCCACTAGATGGGGTTAGAGAGCAACAACAGTATATAAAACTATCATGGGGCTGGGACATGACAAGATGCATTAATATGGCTGGAGTGGTGATAAGGCTTTGAATAGCATGACTATTCAAAGTGTCCTTACCAGGTTTTCCATTCCTCCCTTGGAGATTCTCACTAGGTTATATGCCCCCCTTGTATGTCCAGCTTTGTGTCCCTTAGCTGCTGTTCCATGAGTTACAAAATGGTATGAGTTCTCTTCAAAGTGATGGTATTTTGCTTCTGGTAGTTACAGTAAAGCCTCAGTTCCCACAACTTCATTGCAAAGAGGACTGGGGCTGCCAAGGGGGGATGTTGATGGATGTTTATGTCAATGAAGTCCTTGAGAACCTCAAGCTCAGGCTCTGATGAAATAAATCTGCGCCACTGGGAGCTCGGCATTCAGAATTAAGTCTATGGGGCAATAGTGGTGAGTAAGAAGTTGCTCCACTTTTCTCACTGAACACGTCAGCATAGTCCCAGATCCTCCAACAGATGGTTCCAGGGCTGGAGTGGGAGACTGAGTACACCTGCAGCCTGCCATGGGAGTGGCATTTGTGGCTGTGTAAATGGATACCCCTTCTGATCACAACGATTCTCGGGTTGAGCGCATGGAGCTATTCCAATCTCAGCAAAATAGAGAAATAGAGAGTGATACATATTACTGCAGAAGAATACAGTCACCATGTTTAACAATAACAGGAAACTCCTCAGAACAAAAAAAGAAACAAGTCCAATGGGCTCAACTTCAACTGCTTCGACTTCATGCCAAAACACATCCCGGGAGGGAGGAACTTTCTGGCTGACGCCCTTTTCTGCATGCCCCCAGTACAAATGCAAAAGAAAGGAGGTCATAAATGCCATCATCTCCCTTGCTCAAGTGGCTGTCCAAGTACTCAGACAACAACACCATGATTGGCAAAACCAACCTGCAGATCTAACTATGAAACTCAAGACCAAACTGCTAGCTTGTTCTGGGATAGTCAACACGCACCTTGACACAAAAAGGTAAAGTAACCTGGCATGAAAGAGGACAAAGTCCTAGGTCCCAGAATCCCTACGCACCCTAGTTCTTCAGAGAAGCCACAAGGCCAAATTGGCAGGCCACTGGATTCTTAAAGACTTTACACTTGGTTTCAAAGCAGTTCTGGTGGCCTGGCATAAAGACGTAGACAGTTATGTGAAAATTTGCACCATCCATGCTGCAATGAAAAAAATGACCTGGAAAACCCCCTGGACGCTACAAATGGTAGCGCAACTGCTGAGGCCATGTGGAAGAGATTGCAATGGTTTCATTAAGACCATATTTGAGGGTTTGGGAGGTGTGCCAGGTGCCAGCCTCAGGTATTGGGCATGGCCACAGCAAATGAGTGGGTGGGGCTGGCTCATACCAAATTCAGAATCAATTTTCTCAAAAGGAAAAGTTGAGGACTCATTCCTCCATTTCTGCCATTCTTTTCCTCTTCCCAGAACCAACCCTTGGTTCCAGTGCTCAATTTTAGAGACCAGCTAAATGGCTGAAAAAAGGTTGAAAAACGATGAATAGGCTCTGGGGGGGAGGCTATGCCTAGGCATCTGGGATTTCACAGGGCCTCTGACGGAGGCTCGTAACCAGGTGCGGGGTCGGATGGCGGGAGTGGACCCACTTGATAATTTGGAGGCGCTTCTTAATGGCTTCTTGCAATCGGCCAGGGAAGTGCAGGAGTAGTAATGTATAAAGGTTTTTCTTGAGCATCCCTGTCTTCCAAAGGTGGTGGTTAGCATGCTGACACAGACCTTCGTCATTCTTTGGGGGACCATATTAGGTGTTTAGTAGGTAAAACAGCTATGCGTTTGGTATTACATTGGACATGTTGACGGTGTGGTCAATGCATGCCTAGGCCCCTTTTGGTGGAAAATTGGCCACAGGAACATACAAAACCGGTATTTGGTGAATCAGTTCGGCAGCATGTGACACTAGTGGTTCCATCTATACTGCTAAGGACCTGAAGTCCGGGAGAACCAATATCTTTTTATATTTTTTGTAACCAGCAGTAAACCCCCCTGCTAGGTGGTTGGCCCGATGGGGGTGGCCCAGCTCTTGGCTCGGGCACAGGAGAGTATATAACCCGCCTGTACCTTCTCCAACGGTCGCCACTAGGAGGCACCCAGTCCGTCTAACCATTAATATCATTAAGAGAGTCATCATTATACTCCTGCCATAGTGGAGTTGCTGAAAAGTGTGGGAAGCAGAGTGATCTAGACTGTAATAGACTTATTTTCCAAACAGGCGCATTTCATACCTTGCAGCAGACTACCTAGCCCGCCAGTTGGCAAGTTAGCTACCGCCTGCATGGATTACCATAGAATTCCCAATCCGGGGGCCCTTAATACAAATGGCCAGTCTAAGTCCGAGCAACAGATGCACAGGATGGGAACACACAGTAAAGCCCATGTCACACTGCACCAACGGATGGAAAGAGGATGTAAAACGGAGAGAAATACTTGCCATCCGTTGGTTAACGCGATGCTTCGGTTCTGTACTCACTGCGTCCATTTTTCTTCCTCTCTATCCGTCCAGCATACGTCGACTGAGGTTCCATCTGCTCAGAAAGTTTTTTTTTTTGAGGAAAATGTATCCAACACATCCATTCTGCATCCGCTATGCATACGGGGAACATCCATTCTGCATCTGTCATCATCCGTTACACGTCCGCTACATCCACTAGGCATCCACGCAACTCACATCCGCTCCAGCGGAAAGTGGACACAGGGAGGAAGCGAAACGGACACGGAACGGACGTGCAGCATTAGTAGAATGAACGGAGAAAGGATGAAAGCGGATGCAGCTTGCAAACAAAGCATTTAAAACGGAAAAAAAATTTGCAGAGGGGACCTATCTCGGATATTAAGGATGCCTAGAGGATGCAGAAGGACACCTAGTGGAAAACCTATATTGCCTATAAAAAGGGAGAGCAACTCACCTGGATCTCACTTTCAGACCAGCAGCCCTGCTGTGCAGACCTCTGCAGCCTTCATCTGCCTCTTGCTCTTCCACAGCATCCAGTCATGTCCACCATGGATTGTAACACAGTCCTTTTGGTAGCCACCATCCTTCTGCAACAGCGTGAAGCCATCTACAAGCTCTTTCAACTGTTCTACGGGAAGAAAAGGAGGCGGCCAAGAAGCATCTGGGTCCGAAGATAGATTGGGAGAAGAGCAGAGTACGGACTGTACAACAAGCTGATGGTGGAGCTGAGGAACAAAGACCCTCGTGCATTCCAGAACTTCATGAGGATGCCTCCAACCATGTTTAACAAAGTTGTGGAGTGGCTGAGACCCAGGTTGACCAAGCAGAGCACCAACGTCCGACCCAGCCAGGACCCTGGGCTGAAGGTGGCACTCACTCTGCGCCACCTGGTCTCAGGGACCACCTACAGGAGCATGCAGTACTGCTGGAGGGTGCCACACAACACCATCAGCATTGTGGTCAGAGAAGTGGTGCAGGCCATCATCGAAGAATACCTGGAGGAGCTCCTCCAGTGCTCCTCCACTGAAGAAGGCTGGAAGAAAGTTGCAGAGCAGTGGTATCAGAAGTGGAACTTCTTCCCCCACACCATTGGAGCCATAGATGGCAATCACGTGGCCTGCAAAGCTTCAGCTGAGTCAGAGTCCACTTATCACAACTACAAGGGCTTCTTCAGCATCGTCCTCTTCGCCATGGTCGATGCTGACTACAAATTCATGTACATCGATGCTTCAGGCAACAGGTCAGCTTCAGATGCCCAGGTATACAACGCCAGTGACCTCAAGGAGGGGCTAGAACGCAACCTCATCAAGGGCTTCCCAGATCCAGACCCCCTGCCCAATGACACACAAGATGTGCCCTACTTCATCGTGGGGGATGACGCCTTCTCCCTCAGAACCTACCTCATGAAGCCTTACACTTCCAGACTCCTCACCCGTGAAGAGAGGATCTTCAACTGCAGGCTGTCCAGGGCAAGGCGGGTGGTGGAGAACGCCTTTGGCATCCTGGCCAACAGGTTCCAGCTACTTCTCACCACCATGCAGCATCGCCCAGAGACCGTGAGGAGGATCGTGGAAGCTTGCTGCATCCTGCACAATCTCATGCGCACCCACTACCCAGTCTTGCAGAACAGGCTCGTGGACCTCCAACAAGGCAATGGGGACATGGAGCCTGGGGAATGGAGGCAAGGGCGAAACCTGATAGACACTGAGGATGTGCAAGGCCCCAACAGAGCCTCACATGAAGGGAAGAGGCAGTGCAACCTCCTGAAACACTGGTGCAACTCCCCAGCTGGAGCAGTGGAGTGGCAAGACAGGATGACAGATGATTAATGGATGCTTCCTTCAGCCTGTCTCATCACACTGATGAGATTGGGCCATGTATGTTGGGTGGGCCTACAATGAACTGGGCATTTAATAAAGAGTTGTGTTTCTGTTGACATGTGTGGATGGATGATTACATTATTATTGCTAATAAAGGGCCGTAGGTGTGGCACCTGGGAGGGTGGACCATAGAGTCCCACTATGCTTGCACTGGAGGTTTATCTATCCCACAGCTATTACCCATTCCAATGGTATCCCTGCCCATCCCACAGGTATCTTAACCCATCCCACAAGCATGCAAAGGCTTAAACCATTTCTAAAAGTTTCCACCAAGACTTTATTGACAAAAATAAATGAAGCAAGTGTGTGAAGCAAAGATAATCTTCATCAATAACAAGTGTCCAAATAAAGTCAACAGGTAGCAACCTAGTCTCTGGCACTCTTTTCAGTCACTCGGAGGTGTGTCCAGTCTCAGGGGTGAAGGGTCCAGGTGCTGTGGAGGTGGGTGGTGCTGGAGTGCTGGTCTGTATCGGCATTGGGGTGCCTGGCCCCAAGAGGACAACAGGGGACGGTGTGTTGAGGAAGCTCTCAGACAGCTGGCTCAGACCCGCGATGCTGAGAGGTCCTTCCTCCATGCCATGGGGTGTCAGCCCCAGTACTGATGAGAAATGTACTGAGGCCGGGCTTGGCTGTGGGGTGGAGGAAGGAGCAGTGTAGTGGGGCTGTCTGGTCTGCAGCTGGGTGAGGACTGGCGTGGGTGGCATCGGCATCAGTGGCATGGGTGGCATCGGTGGCATCAGTGGAACCGGTGGCAACGGTGGCGTCCGATGAACCTGTGCCTGGACTGAGAAGGGCTGCTGCCTGTGCTGCTGGACCTCCTGGTATCCATAGCCTTGGTGGGTGAGGGCCTGTGGAAAGCCTTGGAATGGGAGGGACATCACCTGGGGTGGAGGAGCAGACCTGGACTAGGTGGGAACAGGTTCATCTGGGTCTGGAGGGTTGTGAAGCAGATCAGCGATCCTGTCCTTCACCACCTGGTACTGGGGTTCCGCCATGTCTGTGAGGGTCTGGTTCACATAGGTGAGGAAGGGCTTGCGGTTGGAGGATGAGGAGTCGCTGTGTACCAGCTGAGAAAGGAGATCTATGCTGCTCTGATGGTGTCTCTTATTTCCAGCAGGACAGTGTGGCTCTGTCCCTCCTGTCTGGCTTTCTGCCTTTCTGTGGAGGTGGAGCTGGGGGTGGATGCGGGTTGGGCTGTGGTGTAAGTGCCGTCTCCTTTCTCCCACTGCCCCAGAGGGTCCTCCACGCGCTCCGCCACCGGTAGTACAGCTGTCGGGGAGGTCTCCTTCGTGGCACGCTCCACAGATACCTGCCTGGACACAGGAGCTGACTCTTGGCCAAAGAGGACTGGCTCTCAGCAGGCTGCCTGAGAGAGAGGGTTGTGAGAGGGGCTGCTCCTCGGTGGCGGATCTCACCCTCCAAGAAGCTGCACTTGGCCATCACGTAGGTCTCTGTCCGTCAGCTTAACCGTGGCCTGGCCAGATTTCTTGAGGTGCAGCTTCCCGTACCAGGTGTGCATGTGCTTCCACCAGCCGAGGAGCACCTCCGAAGTGTAGCCCAGGCTCTCCGCCTTCTCTCTCCAAGCAGCCTGCTTCCTTTTGGTGTCCCTATAGAGCCTGTGTCCCTTCCGCCATAGATACTCATTCTCTCAGCCACTCCAGCACCTCATCCTCATGTTCCTCTTCGATGTTGTATTGCCTCCTCTCCCGTTCTCACGTCTGCCTCTTCCTCCCTTTGGCAGGACCACATGGGCCCTCATCAGAGGGGCTTCCAGGTTGTAGGGGCTGCTCCTCCACACCAGCACCAGCAGCACCAACAGGACCAGGATCATCAGCAGCAGAGTAAGCACCAGCAGGACGAGGAGCAGCGCCAACAGAGTAAGCACCAGCAGAAGCACCGCCGCCATAAGCAGCATCATCAGCTCCTCCAGAAGCAGCAGAAGCAGATGCACCAGCACCAGAAGAGCGAGCCCATGCTGCAGAAGCCCCAGCAGAAGCAGAGTGAGGGCCAGGGGGTGGGAGGGTGGCCCTGTCCCTCTTGCCAGTGCTGGCAGCAGATGGCTGAGGCTTTCTCCTCTTCCCCATGGTTGTGGGGTTGCTGGCTGGCAGGCAGGCTGGCAAGCTTGTGTCTGGCAGCAAGTCTTTCCTCTGAATGGTGACCTGCTTGGGAGTTGCTTCCCTTTATATCCGCAGGGCTGACGCAATGCATCCTCCCCGCATGCACATTGAACGCTAGGCTTCCGCTAGGCATCCGCTTCATCCGCTCGGCATCCGCTGTGCATCCGCTTCATCCACTCGGCATCTGCTCTGCATCCGCTCTTTCCGTTCCGTGTCCGCTTTGCTGTGCTCCCCTGGAAGCCTTACGGATGTGCCATCCGCTCTCATCCGCTTCCATCCGCGAGGCTTCCGTGGAGCATCCGCTTTCCATCCACCCTACGTCCTCCCCCCGTCCGTTCCTTTCCGTGTTGTCCGCTCTGGTTATGCAAATTTTTACTCCTTTTGACAGTGGATAACAACGGATGGAACATTTTTCTCATCCGCTGTGTCCTTTTTACAAACGTTTTGCATCCGTCGGCCAGTGTGACGGCCTTAAAAAACAAACATTCCAGCATTGCCGATCTCTTGGCGTGGGGTTAAATAGTCAACGCTGGTATGTCTCTGTTCTGACCTAAAAGCATGAAGCTGACTCGTCCTGATAAAATCTCTTTTATTTAGTTTAAAGTCCTCTTCAGCAAAGTCCCAGCCAACAGTCTTTAAAGAGATTTCACAAACTTTATCAGGCTTGGAGAGCTGCCAGGCTGGTATCTTCCAAATGCCACTCTGTAGCAGACAGTACTTGGCAAGAAGTCAGAAACATATTTTACCCCCATGAATTGAACTGTCTTCTGCAAACACTACTCACGTCACTCCCAGCAATATTCCAGTCTAGCAGGCATCTGGGATTTGAACAACCCACGTGAAATGCTGTTCCTGACCCCCTCACGTTGGGAGAATGTGGTCGACCAGACGGAGAGCTGCCTGCCTGCAAGTGCTTCTTTCTGCTGTTTGATAGGCTGAGCAAAGTTCTGAGGATATTTTTCCCTGCTGCTTGTCCCATGTGTCCCCAGTTTTGCCCCTTTGGGGCAACATTCTGAGGCATGTAAATTTCCAGTATCCCAATTAGCTGGCCTGAAGCAAGGCCCAGGGACCTGCTAAGATCTTGGGGAACAGAGGCCTCATTAGGACTTTACAGGGGCCACATCTGAAGGTGACTTGCTAAGACCCCCTTCTGACCCTCCGAATCTGGGAACATCATCTGAGCAGGCCTGAGACTACCCTGACTGAGAAAGGCCTTGTACTTTTAAATGTAGGGAGTTTTTGGCAAACTGCTTTTCTAGTGCAGCACAACTCTTTTTTCATCGTTATTCTCTTTCACCATTGCTGCTCCTAGTCTTGCCCAGGATTGGACCCAGAACCAGATAGTGTCTGGGTGGGGCTGGATGCTTTTCAAAGCTCCCAGAGAATGGGCATATCAGACAAGCACCAATGCCCTTTCTCCTGAGAGCTGTTCCAAGCATCCAGGCCAGATACACATACCAAAATGGCATGTCCATACGGGAGGGTCTCTGTCTGGTTTGGAGTACTGCTTCTCATGTGAATCCTTTGTAAGAAAGACCCTATCTGCCAAAAGCTGTTTCTGCCAAGGCAAGAACGTCTAATGTCCCATGAAGGGAGATGGTGACAATCATGATGACACCATGCAGATTTCATCAATTGGTGCTTGAGTTGCCCAAGCTGCAAATGTCACAATGTCTGTGCTTCGTAGGGTCGTAGCCACCTGCCTACTGTCGAGGCCATGACTTTCCTGCTTAGTGTGGAGGGCTGGAATGAGACCTTTCTGCCTTCCTGTTTGAGGCAGAGAGCCTTTCTGGCAGAATTAATTTTAGGCATAAAGGACGAATGAGTCTAGGTGAAGAACAACCCTATTGGAGTGGCATATACAAAGTTCTTGTCTCACCGACGATGCCCAGCTGGGATATTCTTGCAGAGGTTATGGCTACCAGGAATATCACCTTACAGTATAAGGGTGTCCAAGCGAGGGCCAGATTTGGTGAGGTGAAAAAGTGTTGGGGCCAACTATTCAGCCTGACATTCTTTGAACCATTAACATTAAATGCAAATGAACTGTTTTATGAAAGACTAAACAAATAACTTAACTTGCACTAACACGAAGGGTGATACTGAGATCTCAACTGATGTGGCTCAAAAATAGTGGTTTTGATGTGCAAGATGAAGGTCACTTAGTCTCGTCTTCGCGCGGTTCTTGTTAATGTTCATAAGAATGTCTTCTCGCACAAGTAAGTTAAACCAAACAAGCTCAGCATTTTCTTTAAAAATGTTTGAATCTCTTGGAACCTGTCTTTATCCAGCTGATGGTAAAAGTTGATGAGCTGTTGGTGCTGACTATGATACTCTGTGTCATATTGCAGCTCAGAGAAAGGAGAAGAAAAAAGTATGACCTCCTTTTCAATAGCTGCAAAATCCTGAAAGCACTGTTGAAACTCCTCAGCCAGAAATGAAATGTCTGCTTTGTACCTTTATACCTCCTTATTTGTGTATTCCTATTGTTCTGTGGAAAACTGGTCATTATTTCCTGCAGCGATGGGAAATGTGTGGTTATTGGGCTGCATTTGTGATAGGTGCCTTTGGAAAAGTAGCAATTCTCCTTTTTCCTCCAGGAGTTTCCAGATCACTGGGAGGGGAAGCATAGAGGAGACCCTCGAGACCAGGAGCAGCATAGGGTGTTGATTTCCTCCACCCCCTGGGTTGGGAATCCAGAGAAAAATCTTGATAGTTGGGCATTGAGTGATGAAGCAAAGAGGTCCAGGATCGGGTAGCCAAACTGGTCCAACATCTCTTGAAAAAAAAGGCTTAGGTGCAGGCGCCACTCCGAATGATCGACTGGCGCCCTGCTCTGCCCCGAGATGTGTTCCACTCTGATCCCTGAGGGAGGGATCTTGAGTAAGTGCCCCCTTGTCTGTTTACATGGGCATAATTTTATGGCCACGTCTTTCAACAGGAGGACAAGCTGCCCTTGGGTCCCCTGTTGAAATATGCTGAGGGCCAAATGAGCTTCCCTCAGATCCAACCAATTGATGCTACAGATTTGTTAGGTTGGAATAATTGGGCCAGAGGTACCCGCTTGAGAGTCCTAATATGTTTGGCCAACTCCCTGATGCTAAACTCTGTAATGGGAGAGGAAAACCTGACTCTTATCAATAACAGAGTGTTTATCAATGGTTAGACAAAAAGATAGGGAAATAAAATATGTCAGAAAAGTTTATCATAAGAATAATAGAATGATACAGAATATAATATAAACATGTACTACCATTGGATGTGAATCTATAATATAAATTTACCTAAAATTTAGATTATCTTGAATAAAATGGAACAACAGTTCAGTCAAATAAATGATCAAATAACTAATAATAATGTATACATACGTATTAGATTGAGAATATGAGAATTCGGATATCGGGTATGTAACCTCATCAGAACAGAGGTTCTTATATATATTGGGTCTCTTTACCATATAGCTTCACTAGGGGTATCCCTTCCATTGAACCAGGTATTGTTCCCTGTCTTATTCGCGAATCCAATGTCTCTTTGATTTCATATTGTTCGTTATCCAACAACCCAGTTGGTTGTAACTGGTTTTGTAGATGTTTTTGCTCTATAGGTTTCAACAAACTACTATGAAACACTGGATAGATCTTTCCCAGCAAAGGGGGTAGTTTCAATTCAATGGTTACTGGATTGATAACTGATAATTTTAAAAGGCTCTAATATATTTAGGATCTAATTTCTTACTTAGTCTGGATAGGTTTATGTATTTCATTGATAAATATACCAGGTCCCCTACTTGGAGAGTTTCCCTTCTCATCTGTGTTTGTCAGCATATGTCTAATGCACCGTCCTGGCATGTTTCAAGGCATGCCTCACCAGACTCCCAGATGTTTTGTATTGCCTCCCTCCATCCCTGCACCTGTGAGTGGTTGTGGCCACTCTGGTATCAGCTGGAAGTCTATCCCATGTACCACTCAAAAGGGAGTCTAACCAATGCTCTGGTGGACAGCATTGTTTAAGGCCACCTCTGCAGATGGAAGAAGACTGGCCCGGTCTGTTTGCTGATAGGAAACATAGCTTCTCAGTCATCTCTCTATGGCAGCATTGGTCCATTCTGCTGCCCTGTTGGTGCTGGGGGTGGTACACCTCCAGTATACAGCGTAGCGATGTATTGAGTCCCTGTGTGGACCCAATTAATTGCAGAAACGGCCTCCAAAATCTTGTAAATTGAACACCTCTGATGTATGATGTGTTTCCATGCAACAGGTAGATACGGATGATAAAGAGATGGGTTAAACATTTTGCAGACAGTATGGGATGAAATGGGCTTGCTTTGAGAACAAATTGATTACCATCCAGATTGCTGTGTATCCAGCACAATGAGGTAACACAATGAAGTCCATGGCTATTTCCAGGCATGTTATTCATCTCTGAAGAAAAAAATCTGAAAAGTAGCCAGGGGTGCAGGGGTTGCTTAAGCACCCGCCGCGGTCTGCGCAATGCCCCAGTGGAAATTAATTTGGCAATGCCCCCTTGAAGCTTTAGCAGAGTAAAGTAATCAAAAGTGATTTTTCAAGGTGAGTCTGCATGATAGTTTTATTATTTGACAAAAAATAATAATAAAAAGCACCATGAGAATGCTCTCGGGCAAAGGATTTCACATTTAAAAAATGAAACAAACAAAAACAGCAAACAAACCCTGCTTAACAGACAGAAAAACAGCCACAAGGCTTCACCTCTAATTGGACTTTCTCTTTGTTCCCTTTCCTTTGATCAGCATTGCTTTATGCTTCATTCTAGCTAGTTGAGCTGATAGCATAACTTTGAGTCTGGCCTGTCTTTTGGCTACAGTTGTCTTCCTCTTCAGTTCCAGATTGGCCCTCTTTGCTGCAAGCGTCTGTTTTATTGTCTTCAGTTCTTCCATGTACGATTTATGTGCCCTTCTCATATTTCTTGCAAGACTTGGATTCACTGGGTCATGTTCAAGGTCCTTCCTTTGATACTGCTGTACAGTAGACTTCCCTGAAGCCTTCAATGAGTATTTAACATTTTGAAGAGCATCAAATGCACTTATGCCAAGGCGAGATGTCTTGGAAGTTATAATGTTACCCATTAGGCTGAAAGAACTCTCAACTTGGGGTCCATGGAAGCAGCTAGCTCATGATTGCTTTCATCATCTTGAAGAGGCAAGGATACTTTCCTGCTGAAGCAATCCCGGTCCACCAGTTGTCTATCACTGATTGGTCTGCTGCACTAGGTATCCTGGCATCACTGTGATACCGGTGAACCTCTATCTACTATGTAGGGCTCTACCTCTGAAGCTTCCAAGACATTTGGTAGAGGCTGTGGAAGTCCCTTCATGCACTTCAGTGCTTGGGAGTGTCCTCTCACAATGGGATCTATTGCTGAGAAATGAGCAAGTAATTTGTTCTTGATAGGCAGTTTTTCCTGCAAGCATTTTCCAGCTGAAACTTAGGCAGAACTTGCCCTAGTAAGGAATCCATTCTCCACCTCCTCCTTCTCTTTCTTGAGAATCTCTTTTGCTTCAGGCCCAACAAACATGTCTATACATGGTAACAAAGAAGTCTCAGCTTGGACATCTACTGCACACACTCTACAGTCACGAAGTACTTATGGCTTCACAAAGCATGCAAAGAAGTTCTTTGTCAAGTCGACAACTTCATCATGCAGTTTGCAGATTTTTGTTTCCTTCTTCTGAAACACGAGAACAAACTTCAATAGAGGCAAGGAAGCACAGTAGAAATGAAGGAGCAATCTTGTGTAGCTGTGATTCACAAAGAGTTTCTGTGTGATTCTTTCTTTTCGTTGTTTCCCCTCTCCTGTCATCTTCTCTCTGAGCTTGACTTGAATTGCTTTGATAGCCCTGACAGCTTCATCTCCAATATCCTTTGTGTTGAAGATACCCTTGCACAAGAAGAAAAAATGCTGATGATCGAATGAAGGTAGGAAGGAGAAGTAGAAGATAGTGTACGCTTCAGAGTGTCAACTGCTACATCATACACACTAAGCCACCTGGTTGGAACGTATCTCTCTGGCATGGTGAACTTTACTCCAGGAATGATGCTCAGCTCCTCCAGGTACTGGCAAAGATCCATAGGCCATTTGAAATCATTGTAGATGGAGGTGAATAAATAACTCTTTTAAATAATGTTCAAAAGCACTTGAGAACTTCTTGCAAGAATTGTGTACATGATGACACACATCTCCATCAATGTCCAGGAGATGAGGAGCATGCTTTGTCCTTATCCGTGTCTCCAATCTAGCCTTTGAGCCCTTCATAACACTGCAGGAATCCATGAGAATAGACATGACATTTTCCCACGGTATGGTGTGTTGTTTTAGCAGTGCATTGATTTCTTTTTCAAGATTCTCACTGTTCACCACTATCAAACTAAGTGAGGCAAAGTGCTGAATTATAACCTTCAGAGAGTCAGAGTAGTAGCTCACCAGGACAGCCAAATTTTTCTTGTTGCTGTCAGAGGTTGCCTCATCAATGTTCATTAAGAACTTGCTGCTTTGCAGGTCCTTCACTAAGTCATCTTTGATAGTCTTCGCAAGGCCATATTGCATTTTATATATGATGCAGTATTTCTGTCCATGGAGAGTTGACTTAGGACCTTAGGATCTCCAGCAACAGCCTGTGACAAGCTGATCAAATCTGGTGCCAAGCTGAATGGAAGCGACTTCTCTGCAAGAAACGTCAACAGCATGGCCTCGTGGTTAGTAACTCTGTCCATGAAAGGAACCGAGGCTTGAAGAGGTGGACAAGATGGTGCTACGTTTGACTTGACCAGAAGGGTGCAAGCCATACGTTGAACTGGAGGTTGATGTTGAGGGAGCAAATGCAGCTGTAAAAAGAGGGAGAGGTAAAACAAAGTAATATGACATCATCATGATGATGATGGTGATAATAATGACAATTATATGATTGATAACAATGTACTACTATAAAATTTATGATACTATGTACTAACATTTCCTATATAATTAATATTACAGGAAAGAAATAATTTTTGAAGATATTGTGAGATTTGTCACGCTTTAAAACATTTTTAGAAGTACAATTTATGACACATTTACTTCATGTTTTAATACCAAATACCTTGAAATTATTTACAAATTTATCTTCCCTAAAGTCATGAATGTTCATGGATTTCCTCTGAGGCAGATGTTGAATTGGAGGCATGATTTTTCTCCTGATCTAAACTTGCTGAGTTCACAATTGGCTATTTACATGTTGTTTATTCAAAATTGTTTGTGATCAAGTCTAATTATGTTTATGCAATTTTTTTTGTGATGCTATATTAATATGCAGGGCCTTCACGGACAGTAAACCAGTTTATAATAACCACTGATAAAGCTACCCTGTGTTAAAAAAAAAAAGACTAAATAAATAGAATAAATAAGTAAATTGAAAAATAAGTGTGGATGCGTTCGCTAAACACTCTTTCAATCATTTAATCTCTAATTAAATTTCATCAAATAAATCAAACCAGCATAAAAACCCCATTCACGTAAGATCGGAATGGAGCTGTCTACTTGAGCCGACCAACAAACCCCCACAGCACAGAGACTCGTGCCACCAGTATTCACCCCTGAACTCTGGCAGGGCTAGTCAGCTGGTTTGCTTTGGCAATTCAGGGATCATATTGAAATTGCAGTCAGCACCACTATTCAATGACTAACTTGCAAAGGGGGGGAAATTTGGGGCTAAAACACACAAATTTTTCATGTAAAAATTATCTACACACTCTACAGTAACTTTCCAACACCAATTTTTACAGTTTTAAAATCGAGGGATTTCATGAAGAGTTTTCCATATATTTCGAGCTGGGCATCCCCGCATAGCACTGTCTAAATGCCAATCCCGTACACACGCAAGCACAAATACGAAAGATATGAATTCAAAGTTTTAGTTGTAACTTGGTCCGGACGTGAAGATGGAAATGATTACAAAACATAAAATAAATGAGATCACAGATGAAACTTACCACTAAGGCTGTAATATGTCTCCCTAAGTTTCTTCACGTCCATGTGTTTCTTCTTTGTCAAATGCTGATTTATCACAACTAGGCCACCCTTTCCATAGGTGATAACACTTTCACACCAGACACAGAAAGCTTCCCTGATTCCACAACTTTTCTGATGCATTCAGATATCATGGTGCCATCAACAATTCTCTGGGTCCATTCCCAATTCCACTTGTCACGGACAGTTCCATCAATTTTCTTGAACAAGGTTTTCATCCTTTCTTTCCAAAATTTTCCACTGAGAAGCCATGCTGTTTTGCTGTCTTTAGGTACAGGAGGCCAAATCCAGCATATGCATAAGCAACAGCAATACACAGCATGTTGTAAAATTAGATATTTTCGTGCAATTTTTGCATTCGGTCAAGTTAAAACAATTTCACATGTTTCTAATTTCGTGGAATCAAGACGTACATAGAGGTATGTATAACAAGCAAAAATATTCATGTGCTTTTATTTTCGCGTTAACTGGTTGTGCAAAACGCGCGAAAATTTCCACACTATGAAGATGTCCACTTTTACAGTATGGGACTACAGTATGCTTGGTACATTTGTGTTTTTTACAGTATATTAGGCAACTTCCATAATATTTGCTAAGAAATTTCTGCTAATTATGAGAATACTTTTCTGGTAATTTTCCATTCTGCTTCAAAACAACACAATGTAACTGCAAGTCAATCACATTTCTGTGAAATCAAACTGTCCACTTAGATAGCAACATTGATTGACAATCAATGCTGTTGTGCAAATAGAATAGACAACAGGTGGAAAGCATCGACAGTTAACAAGACATCCCCAATAAAGGAGGGGTTCTGCAGGTGGTGACCACAGACCACTTCTCAGCTTCTATGCTTTCTGGCTGATGGTTTGGTCACTTTTGAATGCTGGCGGTGCTTTCACTCTAGTGGTAGCATGAGACAGAGTCTACAACCCACACAAGTGGCTCAGGTAGTGCAGCTCATCCAGGATGGCACATCGGTGCTAGCTGTGGCAAGAAGGTTTGTTGTGTCTGTCAGCATAGTGTCCAGAGCATGGAGGCGCTACCAGAGGACACAGGCCAAGTATATCAGGAGACGTGGAGGAGGCTGTAATAGGGCAACAACCCAGCATCAGGACCGCTATCTCTGCCTTTGTGCAAGGAGGGACAGGAGAAGCCCTGCAAAATGATCTCTAGCAGGCCACAAACGTGCATGTGGCTGCTCAAACGGTCAGAAACAGACTCCATGAGGGTGGGATGAGGGCCTCAGGTAGTGGTTATGCTTACAGCCCAACACCGTGCAGGATGTTTGGCATTTGCCAGAGAACACCAAGATTGGCAAATTCGCCACTGGCGCCCTGTGCTCTTCACAGATGAAAACAAGTTCACACTGGGCACATGGGACAGATGTGACAGGGTCTGGAGACGCCTTGGAAAATGTTCTACTGCCTGCAACATCCTCCAGCATGACTGGTTTGGCAGTGGGTCAGTAATGGTGTGGGGTGGCATTTCTTTAGGGGGTCACACAGCCCTCCGTGCGCTCATCAGAGGTAGCCTGAGTGCCATTAGATACCGAGATGAGATCCTCAGACCCTTTGGGAGACCATATGCTGGTGCGGTTGGCCCTGGGTTCCTCTAATGCAAGACAATGCGAGACCTCATGTGGCTGGAGTGTGTCAGCAGTTCCTGCAAGACGAAGGCACTGATGCCATGGACTGGCCCGCCTGTTCCCCAGACCTGAATCCAATAGAGCACATCTGGGACATCATGTCTCGCTCCATCCACCAACGCCACGTTGCACCACAGACTGTCCAGGAGTTGGGGGATGCTTTAGTCCAGGTGTGGGAGGAGATCCCTCAGGAGACCACCCACCCCCTCATCAGGAGCAGGCCCAGGCATTGTAGGGAGGTCATATAAGACACGTGGAGGCCACACACACTACTGAGCCTCATTTTGACTTGTTTTACATCAAAGTTGGATCAGCCTGTAATATTTTTTTCCACTTTGAGTGTAACTCCAAATCCAGACCTTCATGGGTTGCTAAATTTGATTTCCATTGATAATTTTTGTGTGATTTTGTTGTCAGCACATTCAACTATGTAATGAACAATATTTAATAAGAATATTTCATTCAGATTTGGATGTCTTATTTTTGTGTTCCCTTTATTTTTTGAGAGTGTATTTTAATTCCTGTGCTGAGCAAAGAATTGAATTAAATGATTTATATTGTTCTATTTGATGTATTCTGATTTTTAGATGGTCAGAGCAAATTAAGTAATATAAATGATCCCAGGTTGTTTAAACAGGTAAGCCCACAGTAATTCTTTAAACTGAAGAGAATATTTTTCTCAGCTAGCTATTACTGGTAGCAATGTGGGTTCTTTTTACTTATACATTGCAATGATAGCCAATCTTAATTGTATCTGCTCATTCCCATACATGCCATAAATGTCATTCATAACCATCTACAGAATCTTTTGAATTATGCTTCTAGCGCAATACACAAATAATTTTGAATCTCAGGAAGGACACATATGGTCCAAATCAATTTCTCTTTTCTATTAGGAATCATCGAGGAATTTTAAAGGGTTCCTAAACTATGTTGAAAACATACTGTGGAGCAATGGTGATGTGTTATGGTGTGGCAATTTACATAATGCAGACTATTGTGAAGAAGAGTGATTTGGCTGACCTGGGACGTTCTTTGTACTAGTCCTGGAGAAATAAAGATGCCATTTGGTTGATTTTAGTGTAGATTGGAATTTCTATGTTTTGCTCGCTGTCTGCTGTATTTGTTGATGGAGTTTATAAAACAAGAAACCATTACTGTATCCAGAAATCTCCATCTCAGACTGGGGTATTTTCACTGAAAACCTGATTGGTTTTTCACATTCAAGAATATCAGTAGGAAGTTACAAGAACCAAGCTTGGATCTGATTTATCTTGGTGCTGATCGTTTAAAAACCACTGTTATCATCGTATTTTTGTCTAAAACATTAATCAGTTGGCTCTGAAAACCTGACCAAGGTTGTTAGTAAAAATGTTTCAGAAGCAATTTGCTGGTGCCAAGTTTATTAGAAAAATATCATAAAAGACCAACAGAGTTGCTTTGATTAATTTTACACAACATGCTTAAGTCATAACCTATAATGCAGAAAATGTAACAGTTCTGCATAATACCTAATGCACATGGCTTGTTAGCTTTCAATGCATTCTGCTTGCCCAACATCAGATCATGGACATTTCAAAGCCTTATCCTTTGACTTCTTGCACTATAGTGAACTTTAGGGTTTTGTTAATTGTTCATTTTAGTTCTTATTTGAAACCATATAGAAGTAGGTAAATCAATCATTCACTTTAGGATTGGCTGGCAGCTGTTTTGGTGGGATTAGGTAAACAGTTAAACTAATATCTTGTAGATGTGATGACTTTGTAATTCTGGCATTATGTGGGTTACAAGTTGGGATATCCTATCCATTTAAGTGTAAGAAACTGAGCTAACAATAGGCCAAGCAATAAATAGCAAAAGCATTTAGACTTATATACTGCTTTTCAGTGCTTTACAACCCTCTCTAAGTGATTTACAGAGTCAGCAATACTGCCCCTAACAATCTGGGTCCTCATTTTACCGACTTTGGTAGATTGGAAGGCTGATTCAAGCAAGGGAGAGAGAGAGAGACAAGGACAGTATCCAAAGAACCTTCATCTATGTCTTGCCACTTTCCTAGGGGTCAAAGGGTGCAAAGAAATGATACAGTCTCTAAAGCCCATGTCACACAGCACCAATGGATGGAAAGAGGATGTAAAACGGAGAGAAACACTTGCCATCCGTTGGTTAATGCGATGCATCCGTTCTGTACTCACTGCGTCCGTTTTTCATACTCTCTATCTGTCCAGCATCCATCTAATGTGATTTCATCCGCTCAAAAAGTTTTGAGCTGCACAAAACTTTTTGAGCGGATAAAGTATCCAACGTGTCCGTTATACATCCGCTATGCATACGGGGAACATCCGTTATACGTCCGTCATCATCCATTACGCATCCGCTATATCCACTAGGCATCCGCTGCGCATCCGCACAAGTCACATCCGCTCCAGCGGAAAACGGACACAGGGAGGAAGCCAAACGGACACGGAACGGGCACGCAGTGTTAGTAGCACAGAGGTAGAAAGGATGAAAGTGGATGCAGCTCGCATACAAAGCATTAAAACGGAAAAAACGTTCGTATAGGGGACGTATCTCGGATATTTAGGATGTCTGCAGGATTCCTGGAGGATGCAAAAGGACACCTAGTGGAAAACCTATATTTCCTATAAAAAGGGGGAGGAACTCACCTGGATCTCACTTTCAGTCCAGCAGCCCTGCTGTGCAGACCTCTGCAGCCTTCATCTGGCTCTTGCTCTTCCACAGCATCCAGTCATCTCCACCATGGATCGTCACACACTCCTTTTGGTAGCCACCATCATTCTACAACAGTGCAAAGCCCTCTACAGGCTCTTTCACCTGTTCTAAGGGAAGAAAAGGAGGCGGCCAAGAAGTGTCTGGGTCCGAAGATGGATCGGGAGAAGAGCCGAGTACGGACTGTATAACAAGCTGATGGTGGAGCTGAGGAATGAAGACCCTCGTGCATTCCAGAACTTCATGAGGATGCCGCCAGCCATGTTTGACGAAGTTGTGGAGCGGCTGAGACCCAGGTTGACCAAGCAGAGCACCAACTTCCGGCCCAGCCTGGAACCTGGACTCAAGGTGGCACTGACTCTGTACCACCTGGCCTCCGGGACCATGTACAGGAGCATGCAGTACACCTGGAGGGTGCCACACAACACCATCAGCATTGTAGTCAGAGAAGTGGTGCAGGCCATCATCGAAGAATACCTGGAGGAGCTCCTCCAGTGCCCCTCCACTGAAGAAGGCTGGAAGAAAGTTGCAGAGCAGTGGTATCAGAAGTGAAACTTCCCCCACACCGTTGGAGCCATAGATGGGAAGCATGTGGCCTGCAAAGCTCCAGCCAAGTCAGGGTCCACCTATCACAACTACAAGGGCTTCTTCAGCATCATCCTCTTCACCATGGTCGATGCTGACTACAAGTTCATGTACATCGATGCTTCGGGCAACGGCTCAGCTTCAGATGGCCAGGCATACAACACCAGTCACCTCGAGGAGCTGAAACGCAACCTCATCATGGGCTTCCCAGATCCAGACCCCCTGCCCAATGACACACAAGATGTGCCTACTTCATCATGGGGGATGACGCCTTCTCCCTCAGAACCTACCTCATGAAGCCCTATACTTCCAGATACCTCACCCGTGAAGAGAGGATCTTCAACTACAGGCTGTCCCAGGGCAAGGCAGGTGGTGGAGAACGCCTTTGGCATCCTGGCCAACAGGTTCCAGGTACTTCTCACCACCATGCAGCATCGCCCAGAGACCGTGAGGAGGATCGTGGAAGCTTGCTGCATCCTGCACAATCTCATGCGCACCCGCTACCCAGTCTTGCAGAACAGGCTCAACCTCCAAAAAGCAATTGGGACATGGAGCCTGGGGAATGGAGGCAAGGGGGAAACCTGATAGACACTGAGGATGTGCAAGGCCCCAACAGAGCCTCACGTGAAGGGAAGAAGCAGCGCAACCTCCTGAAACACTGGTGCAACTCCCCAGCTGGAGCAGTGGAGTGGCAAGACAGGATGATAGATGATTAATGGATGCTTCCTTGAGCCTGTCTCATCACACTGATGAGATTGTGCCATGTATGTTGAGTGGCCCTACAATGGACAGGGCATTTAATAAAGAATTCCATTTATGTTGACATGTGTGGATGAATGCTTACATTGTTATTGATAATAAAGGGCCATATGTGTGGCACCTGGGAGGGTGGACCATAGAGTCCCACTATGCTTGCACTGGAGGTTTATCTATCCCACAGCTATTACCCATCCCACAGGTATCCCTGCCCATCCCACAGTTTTGCCCATCCCACAGCTATTACCCATTTCACAGGTATCCGTGCCCATCCCACTGCTATCCTAACCCATCCCACAGCTATTACCCATCCACAGGTATCCCAGCCCATCCCCCTGCTATCCTTACCCATCCCACCGACATGGGATGCAAAGGCTTAAACCATTTCTAAAATTTTCCACCAAGATTTTATTGACTAAAAGAACTGAACCAAGTGTGTGAAGCAAAGATAAACTTTATTAATAACAAACTGTAAAAGCAAAATGACCCAAGTAAAGTGTCCCAAGCAAAGATAAAGTTAACAGGTAGCAACCCAGTCTCTGGCACTCTTCTCAGTCACTCTGAGGCATGCCCATAGTCTCAGGGGTGAAGGGTCCAGGTGCTGTGGAGGTGGCTGCTGCTGGAGTGCTGGTCTGAGGTGCCATTGGGGTGCCTGGCCCCAAGAGGACAATCGGGGATGGTGTGTGGAGGAAGCTCTCAGAGAGTTGGCTCAGTCCTGTGATGTTGAGAGCCCCTTCCTCCATGACATGGGGTGTCAGTCCCAAGACCGATGACAGATGTTCTCAGGCCAGGCTTGGCTGTGGTGTGGAGGAAGGAGGAGTGTAGTGGGGCTGTCTGGTTTGCAGCTGAGCGAGGTGAGGCGTGGGTGGCATCTGTGGCGTCGGTGGCATCTGTGGCATACGATGTACCTGTGCCTGGACTGGGAAGGGCTGCCTGTGCTGCTGGAACTCCTGGTAGCCGTAGCCTTGGTAGGTGAGGGCCTGTGGAAAGCCTTGGAAGGGCAGTGACATCACCTGGGGTGGAGGAGCAGACCTGGACTGGGTCAGAGCAGGTTCAGCTGGGCCTGGAGGGTTGTGCAGAAGACCTGTGATCCTCTCCTTTATCACCTGGTACTGTGATTCGGACATGTCCATAAGGGTCTGGTTGACGTAGGTGAAGAAGGGCTTGCGGTTTGAGGATGGTATGTCAGTGTGGACCAGCTGAGAGAGGAGATCTACACTGCTTTTGATGGTGTCCCTGATCTCCAGCAGGACAGTGTGGCTCTATCCCTCCGGTCTGGCTCTCTGCCTGCTTTCTGTGGAGGTGGAGCTGGGGGTGGGGGTGGGTTGGTCTCTAGTGTTATGCCCTCTCCTTGCTCCCACTGCGTCAGGGGGTCCTCCACATGCTCCGCCACGGGGAGTGCAGCTGTCGGGGGGGTCTCCATCATGGGGCACTCCACAGATACCTGCCTGGACACAGGAGCTGACTCTTGGCCAGAAGAGGACTGGCTCTCAGCAGGCTGCCTGAGAGAGAGGGTTGTGAGAGTGGCTGCTCCTCGGCGGATCTCACCCTCCAAGAAGCTGCACTTGGCCATCACATAGGTCTCCCGGTCAGTGAGCTTGACCGCAGCCTGGCCAGACTTCTTGAGGTGCAGCTTCCCATACCAGGTGTGCATGTGCTTCCACTAGCCGAGGAGGACCTCCAAAGTGTAGCCCAGGCTCTCTGCCTTCTCTCTCCAAGCCGCCTGCTTCTGCTTGGTGTCTCGATAGAGCCTGTGTCCCTTCCACCATAGGTACTCGTTCTCCCTCAGCCATTCGAGCACCTCATCCTCATGTTCCTCTTCGATGGAGTATTGCCTCCTCTCCCTATCGCGCGATTGCCTCTTCCTCCCTCTGGCAGGGCCTTCTGGGCCCTCATCAGCAGGGCTTTGAGGTTCTAGGGGCTGGTCCACCACACCACCAGCAGCAGCACCAGCAGCACCAGCAGGACCAGGATCAGCAGCAGCAGAGTAAGCCCCAGCAGAGTAAGCACCAGCACCAGGAGCAGCGCCAGCAGAAGCACCAGCACCAGGAGCAGCGCTAGCAGAAGCTGCAGCACCAGCAGAGTCAGCCCCAGCAGCAGAAGCCCCAGCAGAAGCAGAGTCAGGGCCAGGGGGTGGGATGGTGACCCTGTCCTTCTTGCCAGGGCTGGTAGGAGTAGGCACAGGCTTCCTCTTCTTCCCCATGGTTGTTGGCTGGAGATGTGTCTGGCAGCAGGTCTTTCCTCTGAATGGTGACATGCTTGCGAGCTGCATTCTTTTATATCCGCGGGGCTGACGCAATGCATCCTCCCCGCATGCGCAGTGAATGCTTTGCATCCGCTAGGCATCCGCTAGGCTTCCGTGATGCATCCGCTGTATCTGCTCTGCATCCGCTCCTTCCGCTGTGCGTCCGCTTCGCTGTGCTCCCCCGGAAGCCCTGCGGACGTCCCATCCGCTTCCATCCGCTAGGCTTCCATGGAGCATCCGCTTAACATCCTGGCTACGTCCTCTCCCTGTCCGTTCCTTTCCGTTGTTGTCTGCTGTTTATGCAAATTTGGGGCACTTTTGAGAGCGGATAACAACGGATGGAACATTTTCTCGTCCGCTGTGCCCTTTTTCATACTTTTTGCATCCGTCGGCCTATGTGACAGGCCCTTAACAAAGTCTCTGCATTCTTTAAAAAACTAAACAAGGAAGAGAAAAATGGAACTATGTAGAAAGATACACCTACTCTAGGAACTGTGCCCATTTTATAGTAAATACACTCCTAGGTTTGCCCAATTTATAGTAAACATATTTTTTCTCTTCCTTAAAAGATTAGATAAAAATAGATTAAAAGAAATGAAAGTTATGCTGTAACCATGCATTAATATGATTATACTTATAACTGTTATAAAGAAAATCAGAAGCTTTTTCTTTATATTTTCTTTTTCTCTGTACCTTTGGCTTCCTTCCTTCCTTCCTTCCTTCCTTCCTTCCTTCCTTCCTTCCTTCCTTCCTTCCTTCCTTCCTTCCTTCCTTCC
>BLBF01000048.1:12238176-12311370 GCA_015471245.1 Laticauda colubrina | reverse complement strand
TCCTTCCTTCCTTCCTTCCTTCCTTCCTTCCTTCCTTCCTTCCTTCCAAATATTATCCCAAAAATGCTTTTTCAAGAAGTGACTGGATTTTGTCTAAATAAAGAAAATCTAGGTGCCTCTTGAAAAAGCACCTTTGGGACAACCATGACATGGATGATTGAGAATCTCTGTAGATGGTCAAAATATTTCTGTTATTTTGTAATAAAATATGTGCTTGTGTGTATACATATGTGTGAATTTACTTAAGATCATACAATGAAAAAAAAAAACTGACACCAAAATGTTTAACTTTCATATCTCTTGCTGTTTCAGGTTGCTAGAAGGTAAGATAAAAATATTAACTTGAATCAAATAAAAATGCTCAACATACAAGTATTAATATGCAAAGATACACATGTTGCTCAGTTCCCTCAAATGTTCACATCATTGTAATGCATCAACCTTGGATCACTTGGATCATGAATCAGCTGAAGGACAGCATACCTTCCAGAGCTGGGTGTTGAAGCCAAGAACAAAGCCTGATAAAACAAGTGTGGTAGACTCTGTTTCTTACCCTGGTATGGATCCCACTAATACATTATATGGCTGCTGTTTTGGACTAAAAGCAGCAGAAAAGTTTCACATACTAGCAAGGAGAAATGAAGTTACTGAGATGACATGTCCTGCTTTCTGAGCTTACTTGTTTTCCATTGACATTGGCTGTAACTTTGGTTTTTTCAGTCTTTTTCTCAGCAAGGCAACTGCCATAAAAAGCTTTTAAGGGAAGTGTAAAGTTTTTGTGGCTTCCATACTGATTTGTCACATGAGAGATACATCAATTCACACACATACATCTACACTGTGTATCACATATACATGCCTTCTTATCTTTCCAGCAGTCTTCAGGAAAAGAAGGAAGAACCCATGACCTTCCCCTCCCCCTCCAGTGATCCCACTTTCAAATGACTGCTTTCCCTCTGTAGTGATCCAAAGGTGCTTTTTCAAGTGGTAACTGGACTTTCTGTTTTTTTTTTCTTTGAAGATGCTCTGAGCTGAAGCAGCTTCTTGGATAAAAAGCAAAATGTCTTCAAAGAAAAAACCAGAAAGTCCAGTTGCCTCTTGAAAAAGCATCTTTGGAACAACTATGACCTAGATGTCTGAGAATCTCCATAGCCACTGCTTTGAGTGCCAATCTTGAGCAATGTTGACCAGAGCACACTGAGAAGTCCTCTTCCTAGTGATACTAAATAGGTATGGTGGGATGGGATGAGAACTGAGGTCTTCTACTTCCGGCACACCTGGGTTTCTTGCTTGAAGAGGACTAATGATGTTGAAAAAGTTTTCTTGACTTTTCACCATACCCTCTAGCAATCTTGTTCAAGACATTGGTTTCTTTGTGCC
The DNA here is from genome assembly GCA_015471245.1 of Laticauda colubrina. Taxonomy (NCBI): domain Eukaryota; kingdom Metazoa; phylum Chordata; class Lepidosauria; order Squamata; family Elapidae; genus Laticauda; species Laticauda colubrina. The sequence continues at coordinate 12,309,990 of BLBF01000048.1, read as the reverse complement.
AGAAGATAAGTTATTCTTTGACACCTGGCTAGCTCATCTGACCATCTGGTCAACAAGAAAATCAAGTTGGGTTCTCTGAGCTGCATTTTTGTATGTGTGACACTAAAGACTATGATTGACCACTGTTTTAAAAAAGATTGCTCATGTGTGACTCAATCCATCTACCCAGTGAGACGTCTATTTTACCCTTTTGTCTGCTTATTCCTGTTTCAATTCTTTCTACCCAGTTAGAGGTGTCTATTGATGGTCTGATGATGTTCTTCTCCTTATTTGGGAGCTTCGAAATTGGAGATAAAATTTCATCTTGTTTTTTTCCCTAGAGATTGGGACCAGAGGGGCAGTGGCATGGAGGAAAGAAAACTTCCAGTAAATTCAGTAATCTGGAGGTTTGAATGGAGATTGTGTTTAGCAGGGACAACAACATGCCTTTTTTTTTCTGGTGGGGTGAGGGAAGTCTGGCTACCATTTGAAATCTTTCACAATGTCATTCCCCACCAGAAACATTAATATAGAGGAAGGAGGCTGATTAATATATACCAATTATAAACATTATGTAAGTGTCTCCAGCCCTTGCAGACATTCCAAAAGGCTGATCAGTAGGGAGGGATTGCATAGTTCTTTCTTCCAATTTAATAAAGGTAATTCACTGGGACAACTAAAATACCATTTCCCATTCTCAGGCCTGATGCCTAATCATGTCCATAACATTTGTTTCTCTAAGATCCTCTGAACCTGGAGAGTTTTCTTTGTTGTCCAAAGTTTCAATCAAAGATTCCAAGGAGGTAGATACCGTATGTACTCGCATATAAGCCAACCCTTTAAAAACTGCCCCCAAATGAGGAATTTTGCAAAAATTCGCATATAAGCCGACCCCCGAATACAATGGTGTGTTGTTTGGGCTAATAACAAAAGAGTATCAATATGCAATGCACTGATGAAGGTTCATTATCAAAGCATTTGTGTAGGAAACAATATTAAGTTAATTGCCCGGTATGTAAAGAATCTGATGTTATATAATGGTAATATATGCACTTATCGTAGCAAAAGCTTGCAGAAGAGCATAAATAAGAATAAAAGCCATTATTGTTGTGTCTTACTTTTATTTATTTTCACAAATTAAACTGTGTCTCAGAATCCTTCAAATTCATCCTCACCATCACCCTCGTCCTCAGATTCCCCAAAGAGATGTTTCCAGTCCTCCAATGTATATTTGACATTATCTTCATCCCACATTTCTTCATCTTGATCTTCATTTTCATTTTCTGCCACTTCATCACTGTCTTCATTTTCAGTTTCATTGCTATCCTCCTGCCATACAACATCATCTTCAGTGCCATCTAATTTGTTGCTAATGCAACAGTTTAAAAAGGATTTCTGTACCATTTCTTGGAAAATCATATCCCATGCAGTCTTCACCCAAGACACAACTGTGGGCAAAGGAGGGCGTTTGAAGTTTCCTTTGGCTGTTAGTTCAGCCTTGCCATCTGCCATCCACTGTGTCCACAGGTTTCGCATGTGTGTCTTGAAGTGTCTGTTCAGGCTGACATCTAGGGGTTGTAGCATCCCAGTCAACCCTCCTGGTATGACTGCCTGAATGGTGTTTGACTCCTTTAGACTCCTTTTTACCTTTTCGGTTAGGTGAGCTCTGAATTGGTCCCAGACTAGCATGGAGTGTTTCTTGAGAAGACCTCCATTTCTGCGCACCCACACTTGATTTATCCATTTGATTACGCCTTCTTCATCCATCCATCCATCCTTTGGGATGCTGATGGATGAGCACACCACTGGGAAATTTGTCTTTTGGAGGGGTTTTTCGTTTGAAGATTACCATCGGGGGTAGCTTCACCCCATCTGCAGTGCAACTCAGCACCACTGTAAAATGGGTTTTTTGGTGCCCTGTTGTCTTAATAAGAACTGCTTTGTCACCCTTTTGGTTCAGTGTTTTAGTGCTTGGCATGTCAAAGCACATAGGGGTCTCGTCCATATTGCCAATCCTGCTGAGAGGAAAATCACCAGTCTTTCGTTTATTTATCACGAAACGTTGGAAGTTCATCACCTTTTCCTCAAATTCTGATGGTAGCTTTTGGGCTATTTTTGTTCTTTGTCTTAGTGATATCCCATTTCTCTTCAAAAACCTTGTACACCAGCCCGGGGAAGCAGTGAAGGTTGAGGTACCTTGGTATTTTCCAGATTTGGTCATCTGCAATGCTTGTAAGCGCACGGCCAATCGAGACACTGCCTTTGAGCCTCAAACCACTCAAGAATGTGCTTTTCCATTTCAGGGAATTGCCCAGCTTTGGGCCCTCTTTTTGTACGTTTTGAACTGGGGGTGCAATCCAATGTACTATCCTTTCTCCATCTTCTAATATTGCTCTCATCCACTCCAAAGGTTCTTGCTGCTTCAAGGTTGCTTGTTTTCCTCTGCAGCCTTCACTACTTTGAGTTTAAAAGAAGCAGCATAAGACATTCTTTTTCTTTTAACATCAGACATGGGTATATTTTAATGAATTTTACTGCGGAACTTTACTAAATGCAGAGAAACTGGACACAAAGTTGCATGTGACGATTGCAAACACTATAGCGGTCACATGAATAACTAATCGATCAGAGCGTGTTATGTCCGGTGGGAGAAAAAGCAAAATGGAGGCACCCAGAGTAAGAAGAAATGTGCTGTAAGTATATCTCGCTGTATGGTAATATCGATATTGCGTGATCTGAGAAGTGGTGTCATGTTGTCATGTCGTTTGTGTCAGAAATCAGATTTATGCGCATATAAGCTGACCCCCAAATTTGGAAAAAAAAAAAAAAGTGTTCTAAAGTCGGCTTATATGCGAGTATATACGGTATTTTACTGAGCAGTCCAAGCACTAATACTTGTGAACTGGGCCACTACTGTGTGTGGATAATTTGGAAAGTCAAGGTTAATTTGGAAAATCATTTGCTAAATGGCTGAGGAGCATTGCCTATAACTGTGTGTGTGTGTGTGTGTGTGTGTGTGTGTGTGTGTGTGTAGGGAGGGGACATAGTGTCCCCTCAAGAGGATTTTCTAGATCCAGCCATGTTCAACAACCGTCATGCAATATCCTACTTCCTGCTCTAGGAAAAGCCGTGGCCATTTAGCTGTAGTGCCTAGAAGTATGGTGGCAGATTATCTGGATCCTTTTCACTTGTGGGCTTGGGATGGAACTACATTTGTCATAACAATGAATGAACAAATGGGAGACCCGGATACAAAGATTGTGGCTCTCCTAGTCCTCTTCAGTCTCTCAGCTGTATTTGATACCATCAACTACAGTGATCTTACGGCATCAGGTAATGCTTTTTGTGGCTAACACAGTTTATTAAACGGCACGTGTTTTGTGGGCTGCAATTCACTTCAATAGATCTTCAAAAAGTTTATGCCAAATAAATAAATAAATAAATAAATACTATCAGATTCCTCTTGATCTTTTGCTGCCACGGATACTTCTCCTACAGAATCCTTGGGGGTCTTCCTTCAGAGCTTGGAAATTGAGAGCATTGTTTTGCAGTCCTGCTCCTTCCTGAATGGACAGTTCTAGTGGGTGGTCATGGGTGAAGAGAAGGATTTAACCATATTCATTAGCACAATGCAGGGTTCCATACAGTTCACTTTCTTTCTTGTTGTTTACCTGAACTTCCTGGAAAAGAACTTCCATTGGTTTGGAGTGTTAATGATATCCAAATATATATCTGAATCCCAGGCACTTCCTTACACTCACACAGTCTTACTCCAATTCATCAAAAATCTAAGTGAAGAAATTGGAGCCAAAAAGAGGTTGGCTGTTTCAGAAGTACACCAGAAAGAACATATGGAGTGAATTTTGAAGAAGTACCCTCAAGACACAGCTATATATGGAATGCATCAGTAATTTGTTCAGCACAACTACTTTTTTTTTTTACCAAAAAGATAAGTCTTTCACCCCAAAAGAAAGAGAAAGCAAATAATTTTTAAAATCATAAAAAATGTGAATCATGATTGGTTTGACATCTCTAATTAGGCTTGCCAGCTTAGCTAAAATCAGTCCTATACATTTCTTTCTTCTCTTTCCAATAAGTCTGTATCTTTACACAAACACATACACCCATGCAAACAAATATTGCCAGAAGCCATACTGCAAAAGAAGGGCTAGGGTGATAAAATATTTTATTCAAATATTTTATTTGCCTGTAAAATAAGATACCCATTTAAAAATATCCTATCTACCTGTATCAACCGTGTTCTCTCTCACGCACACACATTCCTTTCTCCCCAGCAGAACTGGCATAAGAGAAAGAAACACCTCCACCCTCCCAAGAGTGAGGCAAAGGTGACAATGTGACAGGGAAGGAAAGAGAAAACTGGGAAAAGAAACAGGTGTAGATAAAATGAGGGGGGAAAGATAACTGGAGAGCAAAACAAAAAAAGAACTTATGTTTAAGTGTTACTGAATGATTAAATTTACTAGGCAAATGGCTCTACTCAAACAGCAATTTATCTTCAATGTATAGGGCAGCCACCAAGTTTTTCAGCAGGATATTTTCAGCCATATTCACTTTTTTTTTTCATTCATGTGGTAGCACCTAACTGACTTGGGCTGATCTCAAAGAAAGCTATCAATCAGAATAGAGCTGGAAGGGACCTTGGAGGTCTTCTAGTCCAACCCCCTGCTCAAACAGGAGACCTTATACCATTTCAGATGGGGACAGTCCAATCTCTTAAAAATCTCCAGTGATGAAACACCCACAACTTCTTAACACAAGCTGTTCCACTAGTTAACTGTTCTCACTGTTAGGAGATTTCTCCTTAATTCCAGTTCCTTGTTTAGTTTCCATCCATTTTTCTTGTCCTTTGGAAAATAAATGGACACCCTCTTCTTTGTGTCAGCCTCTCAAATACCGGAATACTGTTATCATGTCCCCACTAGTCCTTCTTTTCTCTAGACCAGCCAAACCCAAATCCTGCAACTGTTATTCATATGTTTTTGCCTTCAGTCATCTTAGTTGCTCTTCTTTGCACTTTTTCCAAAGTCTCAACATCTTTTTGGTAATGTGGTGACCAAAACTGGATGCAGTATTTCAGATGTGGTCTTACTAAGGTTTTATAAATACATCACATGATTTTCATTCTGTCTTTGTTTATACAACCAAGGATTGTATTAGTTTTTGGCTGCTGCTGCACGCTGATGACTCATGTTTAAGTGATCATCCACTAGGACTCCAGGGTCCCTCCCACAGTTACTGTCTTTGAGCCAGATTTCGCCTAACCTGTAGCTTTCCCTGCCCAGGTGTTGTAAAACCTAAGTGGGATCAACTTGGTTATTTTACTTAGGTTGGGAGATCCTTGAGAACGCTCAGGATCAGAGGTTGGACTGTGAAGTCAACATCTTTCCCAGGTCACTACAGTATTTGGGAAGGAGAAATCCTCCTTTTCCTATCGTCTTTGGTCTTCATGCAATTTCCCCAGAATCTAAAAAACCGAAGCATCTGAGCTCTTGGCTTGATACGTTTTCATTTCAGGTGTCAGCCATGGAAGCCATAATTGTATTAGACATATTGTCAACTCATAAAACATTTCCTGACATGTATATATTCGAAATTTCAAGACTGCCACAGTTGGGAATTTGGGAGGTGGAAATTCTTAGTGAGTAGATTAGACTCAACATTTTTCTCAAAAGTCAAGGACATGTCATCCTGCACCTGAATGGGAGTGGGCAAGGATTTGTCCTCAGATAGATTGATGTTTGATTGGGCCATGTGATGGACAGATGGGTTCAGGGGATGGGTCTTTGATTTTCACATGGGGAAAGGAAAACCTGGAAGTTTCAGATTCAGGATTTTACAGATATCCCAACATGACTTCTTTAATAAATTCTTACTTGGATGGACTTTGTTTCTGAGTGCTGAATCAAAATGGGGAGTTTCTTTGGAACGCTGACATCAGGTTTGGTTCACAAGTAGGGATACACTAAACTTACAATTCAGGTGAAGACTGAAATATTCCATTTTAATTCCAGATCACACCAATATGGCCATCCTGGAAGTCATCTAGTGGTTGAACATGTGCAACTGATGTTCTTCATTCCGAAGAACAGAATATTCCGCATTTACCCAGAATGTTGCTTCAAAACAATAACTTTTGCACATAACTATTTAAAAGGCAGTTTTCTTTCAAAAATAATTCCCAACATGACTAATAGAAGATCAGTATTAAAAATAATTCCACATTATTGATGCAAAACAAGTAATTCTCTGTAAATGTATAACTAGACAATGTATTAAAATCCATAAAAAAATCATTCAGCCATTCCCATGGTACAGTAACAATCATATGCAAATATCAAAATAGATTCTTATCTTTCAAAGCTACTAATACATTCAATAAATAAAATTAACTTTATGAAATCCTTGAAAACACTAATAAAATAAAAATACAAACAAAACCATGTATCCTCACAGGAAGATTACTGTGATCCTATCTGGGAGGTGCATGAAGAAAGCTGGACTGCAGATAACGCAATACACAAATACATTTAAATATAATTTCAACTTTTATGGTTTTTGCATACACATTCAGATCTTTTCAGTCCAGTTTGTTGGGAGAGTTACAGCACTTGCTTTCCAAAGCTCACAAACTAATGCCATCGGCACAAGGGACAAATATTTTATTGTATGTAATTGTGCAGATATTGGGTGCATTCAGCCACTTTTACCACAAGCAAAGAGCTGCAACAATACACTGATAATGCAGTCTTGCTCTTTGGCATTTATATTCCATCTATACAAAGTACAACGCTGGCATTTTTCAAGAAGAAAATATAATCCCCTTTGAAAAAAGACGATTTTTCTGCTTTCTAAAAAGAAGCAGTATTGTAGTGCTGAATCTTTCTTCCATGTACATGCTTTCGAGCCCTTCCAATTATTAGAGTACTACTTTTACACAAATTTGTGTGCACGTGCATCTATCTCAGCTGAACATTAACAGAATAAAAAGCAATTCTCGGCTGGTATTAAGCAAAATACCAGTTTGCAAAAACATCCAAACAAGTATTAGGTGAAAGTCTAAGATTACTTCTTGCAGAAAGCCAAGGCATCTTCAAATGGAAACTATTACTATTTCAGGTATTATTCTTTTTCTTGTATCCTTATATTTTCTTGCTTCTGTAGAACTAAAAGAAAATTCAATGTATTGCTAATATAACAACTGATGAGCCAGAAAAACCATTATGAGAGAGACGGACACATTAATTTTTCGGTCAGTTCCCAGTGTCATAACCAATTTTTTGTGAGAATTTGCCAAAATGCATGCATCAAAAGACAATAGGAGAATATGTTTTACTGAAGAGAAAAGGGTAAATATCCAAATTTATCTGCAACTAGTTATATGCCTTGTAAAAAATTATTTTTGTCCTTTAAATACAATGAGGCCATCTATAAAACTAAGTTCCTTGTTAAGTTACTACTTCAGATAAAAATTTGTTATGTTGACATAGGGAACATGGGAGGCAGGCGCCATCATAAAATTAAACATTATTGAATCTTTTGAAAGCCTTAGCGTATTTTTCCTTTAATTTCCTTGTATTAAAATATTCGCAGCTGTGTGTCCTAATTAAAACATCAACAAAACCCAAATTGTCAACTTACATAATGTGAACCCAGACAAGTGAAAAGTAAAATGCAAGTCGATTGTTTCTTCCAATGGGAAGCGGTGTTCAAAGAACAAATGCTTGCATTCAATTGCAAATCTGCCACACGTGAACTCAGTTCATGAAACTAATTCCAGAGGCTGACTCATGGTTGGACTCAAGTTGTGCAAGCATGCATTCCTGTGAAGACCAGCCTGATGGCATAGCTTTTTATTCAAGAGGAAGGGATGATGGTGGAGAGAGATATGTGCATTTGAATCAACAGGCTCACAATCACACCCAAAAGAAATCTAGGCAGAGCTGAGTATAATAGTGTGGGAGAAGAGCCACTTCCAGAGAAGGCAAAGCCTTGAGTCAGTGTTGGAGGGTCAAAGTGTTTTCAGTTTGGTTTCCAAAGACTTGGGAGAAAAAATCAAAAGCCAAGCAGACATGGATGGGGATGAAAACGTAGGCAGTGTACACCACCATAGCAACAACAGTAATTACGATAGTATCAAACATGGATCGTTCCCAAGGCTCCAGGACGTAACTGCAAGTAACCAGGAGATACTGAAAATGCAGCCAGTAAATGTAATCCTTAATTTTCTTCAGATCCATTGTTGGCTCAAATGTCAGGAAACCTAAGAGAAAACAGACAATGTAGAGTTACGGTGAAAAAAGAAAAGTTGTTATATGTTTATCGGTGTTTTTAAAAAAGAAATATCCTTCACCTGATGTATTGTGAACATATCAGAGCTGCCTTATATGAACAAGTCCACCATAATAAGTACGTCAAGCCAGGAAGTGGATAGAAATCTCTGTCTTGAATTCTCAACCATGTGGTACAGCCGCTCTTTTCGACTGTGGGAATGGCTGTGCCATAAAAGAGCCAGGTCCTGGACCATCACTGATTTTTGAAACCCCTATAATCTTTTCCTTCCCACAATATTTGGTGAATGAATCACTGGAAGCATTCAGAGATACTGAGCCTGAGCCTCTCTTTCCCTCAGTGCTTGCAGGGTGCAAGTTTCTGCTGCAATTTAGGCCAGTGGAAACATCACTGATGTAAGGTGTAAAAAGTTGCTTCCCTTTAGGACAAGACACTGCAGGAAACTATACAGAATAACAGAGTTGGAAGGGACCTTGGAGGTCTTCCAGTCTAAACCCCTTCTCAAGTAGGAAGCCCTATAATATTTCAGAGAAATGGATGTCTATATTCTCTTCTTAAAAACCTCCAGTGTTGGAGCACAAACAATTTCTTGAAGGCAAGTCATTCCACTGATTAATTGTTCTAACTGTCAGCTAATTTATCCTTAGTTCCAGATTGGTTCTCTCCTTGATTAGTTTCCATCCATTGCTTCTTGACCTGCCTTCAGTTGCTTTGGAGAATAGGTTGACTTTTTTTCTTTGTGGCAGCTCCTTAGATCAGGGGTGTCAAACTCGCAGCCCGTGGGTTAGTTGCATCACAAACGGGCCCTGCCCTTGCCTGGTTTAGTGAAGGGGAAAGAAGTCCTGAAACATCACGTGATGACGCCATGACGCCTTTGACACCTTTGCCTTAGCTATTGGAACAATGCTATCATGTCACCCATAGTCTTTATTTTCATTAAACTAGACATAACCAACCTGCAACTGTTACTCATATGTTTTAGCCTTCAGTCTACTGATCATCTTTGTTGCTCTTATCTGCACTCCTTTTAGAGTCTCAACATCATGGTGACCAAAACCGGATGCAGTATTCCAAATGTGGTCTTGCCAAGGCATTATAAAGTGGCACTAACATTTCACATGATCTTAATTCTGTCCCTCTGTTAATACATTTCATTCAGTAGTCACTGAATGATAACTGTTAATAGTGAACATTATTCACTATTCCATTCAGGATTCGCTTTCATCTCAACTATTTCTGAATCAATCTTACTTCCATTATACACGTAAACTGGCAGGTTGGAAGAAAAAAGGCTGGGTTAGTTTTCCATGGGAATTCCATGGACCCAAATTAAATAAGGGTTCCCAGTTTAGTGTTTTTTATCAGAAGATGTGAATTATTTGACCTCTTGCATCAGACACATAACTGAATAATGGAGTCACTTTTCTATACAGTGGCACCACCACAATGGAATATTGTTAGGTGCAAGGAACCATACAAGGAGCTGATCAGGGGAATATGTTTATTGTTCCTTGATTGTAGACAAGAATCTTGCCAGACTAAAGTAATCACTATGCAACTAGGGTACTAGATAAGCAGATTTTAGGAGGATTTTCTTCAGCCTCTTCCTTCCCATCAGTGACTCAAGCCTAGCCAGCCTTTTCACTCGTCCCCTGAACTGAGCTCCAAATTACCACAAATGCTGAAGATCCACCTGATATTTATGTTATGTATATTATTTGTTATCAAGCAAAAACACTTGTAGTTGTTCAATTATTTTAAACTATTGCAAAACTGAAAGGGCATTACGATCTCCCATCCCGTTTTACTACCCCACTTCTAACATTCCTCAAAAAGTATTTTCCTTGGAGCAACACATAAGAGAAAAACCTGAAAAACAGCTTCACCTTCTTCCATTAAGACTGGTTTTTCTAGCTTATTTGATACTTAGCACATCTAAGATTGGTTCAGTCTGTAGAGATAAAGTCAGAGGACTTGTTCCCAATGAGAAAATAACTGTTACTTACATAAAAGCAATAGCTTAAATGTAGAAAACCTACTTTGTGTATAGATGTTCTCAATTTTAGTATCCCCAGCTATATCTCTGAAATAATCCTGCTAATCAGTTTGAACCAAATTGTTACATGGATCAATCTGGCTGTATATATATGCATTTTCTATTTATACTTTTTCAATATTAAGAGTATCCAAAGAGCAGACTGTTAAAGAAAGACTTTGTTAGAACAATAATCACTTTGGTCAAATTTAGATAACCTTTGGTAAAAATGTAGATGTAACTCAAAGAAATTATTCTAATACTCTGAAGCAGCAAGTGTGTTTAAAATCCAAACCAGGATTGTTTCTTATAGATGGAACACTGTAATAGTAAAGCTACCACCTAATTAACATTATCTTAAGCTGCTCCCTACGTACATTGTCTGGTTGTAATGTCAGTACAACCAGACAATGTACATAGACAGAATTATGTCCAACATAATTCTTTCTGAAATATATATTATTGAATTTTTATACTGCAGACAATTCTTTTTCCATACTGTGTGTTTACTTGCTTAATACTCTTCCAGTCAATATTCTGAGTGGTTCTTTTAGAATTGTTCATTAATCCATTTGCAGAGCAAACAGTTGGATCACTCCAACATACATCAGATCTTGTTAGATACAGCCTGGCAGGTCAGAGGCCTTTGCTTTTGTTTTTCCAGCTCCTTATTTCCACGCCTTCTAGGTAACAAGTGGGCAAGTCAAGATTTCACAACCCTATAGATGCCTTGGAGCAAGTAGAAAAGCAGGTCCTGAACATTGCTACCCCAGAGGCCAAAATGGTTTAAATTTAAAAAGAACTCAACTATTTTGTATTGAGTGTTACTCACATGGAACAGAAAGCAGGCACCACGTTAGATGCATTTTCACATATTTAATGCCTGCCTGCTTGCCTGCATCCATCTATCCATAAATTTTACCTGATATCCACTGATTGTACATGCTATCCCAAAGACCTATAAATCAATAAAGTTCAATAAACGACTTCCATCCTAGTAGTTGATGAAAGCATTTTAAATTGAATGAAAGCATAGCAACCTTGAGCAATGTATCAAAAAGTCATGATGAAAGTTTAAGTTAAAGATACTTTTTTACAAGCTGAAGTTTGTTCAGTCTGTCCTCTGCAAAAGAATACACATGGTTATGCCTCTTTGTACGCTGACTTTACTAGAAAAGATAGCCAGGCAAAGAAATACAAATACAAACAACGTGCCTATACAATTCTTGTTTCACGGTTGCATTGTTTGGTAATGGAGCACTTGGTCAGTGTATGTTGTTTTTCAATATACTTGTGTTTCTAATTTACAGTTATTTTCTCTGCTTATAAGGATATATAGGAAAATGACTGTGCTGTTTTCTTTTTCTCTTGTGAATTTTATTCCTTTGAAGATTAATTTTTTTTATTATGGTGAGGCAGTTGTCTGGGTATGTGTGGGAGTGCAATAGTTTGTAGATACTGCATTGTACTGTTCCTTATCTTTCTACACCTGAAAGAAAATGAATCCTGCATTCAATATATTTTATTTATTTATTTTTCAAACATGAACAAGGTAACAGGTAAAGTATGAACTTAAACACGAACAAAGGAAGTAAGGTTAAATGGGGACAAAGACAGGGAAAGAAGGCATGTTGGTGCGCTTATACATGCACCCTTTATGGACTTCTTAAGAATGGGGTGAGGTCCATGGTAGACAATTTGAGGTTGAAGCTGTGAAGGCTTCAGGCTGGAACAACAAAGTCAGATAGAGAGCATTCCAGGCATTGACCACTCTGTGGCTGGAGTCGTATTTTCTGCAATCGAGTTTGAAGCAGTTTACCTTGAGTTTGTATCGATTATTTGCCCATGTATTATTGTGGTTGAAGCTGAAGAAGTCACTGACAGGTAAGACATTGTAGCAGACAATTTTGTGTACTATGCTTAGCTCGGATCACAGGCGGCACAGTTCCAGATTATCCAAGCCCAAAATTTCAAGCCTGGTGGCATAAGGTATTCTATTGTGAGAAGATGAGTGGAGTACTTTTCTCATGAAATACCTCTGAACCTGCTCAGCTGTATTAATATCTGATATACAGTGTAAATTCCAGGAGGGCGAGCTTTTTCATTGGTTTGGCAAAGGTTTTATATGTCCTAGTTAGCAATACAATGTAGACAAGACAATGTAGACAATGTGGACAAGAAACTTTGCAGGATTATAGATTAACAACTCTTAATGCCTTTTTGGCAGTGCTGTTACAGTAAGCTCTGGGGCTTAGATCATTTGAGATGAATACTTGTAAATCTTGACTGAGTGAGGGTTGTCTACAAGATTGTTTCCGCTTAACTTGTATTTGGTATTCTGACTTTTATTGCCAATGTGTAGGAAAGAGTATTAGGTGAGATTTGTAGTTGCCAATTGCATGACCATTCTGACACATAGTCAAAGTCACTTTGTAGGGCAACAGCATTGTCAATGGTGTTAAATAATTTTATGTCATAAACAAAGAGGATGCAGCTGCTTTTATATGACCAATAGGTCGTTGATGTAAAGCAGAAAGAATGTGGGTCCTAAAACGCTGCCTTGGAGGACACCACTATTAACTGGTGCCGGATTTGATAGGGCCCTCCCTATTTTGACTATTTGTTGCTTGTTTGACAGGAATGCGGCTATCCACTTGTGCAGGGATTTGGAAATGCCATAAGAACACAGTTTCAACAGTAGTTTGTCATGCACAACTGAATCAAAGGCTTTACAAAAGTCTGTAAATTGTGTATATTGCTTTACCCTGGTTAAGATTATGTTCAAATGTTTTTGCAGTGTAGGAATTGCAGATTACAGGACAATTTTTTTAAAAAACCAAACCGCTTGTTAGCAAGCAGATTGTTTCTTTTTAAGTGGAGAGTGATAAGTTGATTTATAATTGATTCCATGATTTACAGGTGATGCAACACGGTGAGATTGGTCTGTAATTTTCTCTTAGACAAGGTCTCCCTTTATAAAGATAGGTATGATCATGGCTAATGACCGTAATTCGGGCAAGGAGCTGGTTTTAAAAGATACCTCATAGATTGTGCAGAGAGGTTCAGCTATGACAGTGACAAGCTTTTTCAAGAAGTAGGCACATAATCCATCAGAGCCAATAGATAGAGATGGCTTGAGGTTAGTGCCGTTTCAACATTATCTACTATAAAATCAATACGTAGTGAATCACTAGTACATTGGCATGGTACGATTAGGAAATGGGAAGCAGCAGCCATTGTTGTCAACAAAGACTTAACTGAAGAACATATTGAAGAGGTTGATCGAAACAGCTTCATCATTACAATGTTCCCCATTAGGCCCTTTTTGGGGGGTGGGATAGTTTTTGAGTCTTTAAGTTTGATGTGTACAAAATTATAGAAGGCTCAGGTGGATTTCGAGTTTAACAGCTCTTCCTCCTGTTTGCAATGGTGATTGGTACATTCTGACTTTATCTGGCTGCATAAGGCTTTGTAGCAGTTTTTAAAGTTGGCTACGAAGCCAGTTTTGTTTTCTTGCCAAAGAGATATCTCTATATCAGGCTGAGATTACCAAAATTGGGATTCAAATTTCCATTGTAAATAGTGATTGTAAGTTGAGTTGTGTGTCTGTTAAGAAAATCACATGGTCATTAAACAAATCCATCTTCCCCAAAGGATTCTTTTTGGAGGAAAACAGCAAAAAAGAGAGATGGGCAGTTTAGAAATAAGAAATAAATATCCATCCATCCATCATAAAGATCACAAATCATCACCAGGTGACTGTAGAATGCTGCAATCAGTCATAAACTCAAATCAAGTTGCCAAGAGACCAAATTATAGCCACATTATCCCCGGGATGATACAATGGTGTAAGTGCGAATAACAGGTTGCAAATCACTTTTAGCTAGATAATCATAACTTTGAACCACCTTTAAGTGAATGTCCATAGTTAAAGACAATTCGTGAAAGCAAAACAAATCCTTTGCCAGTTCAGGACAAACAATGCAATACAAACTGACTGCACATTGTTGTCACTGCATATGCCTTCAATTATTCAGTGTTTCCCCTTATATTCTGCTTCAATGCTTTCTATTTTTGTTCTGTGTATGTGTTAGTTCTGTTCCTGTTACTTGTGGACACCACCTTAGATAAGGGTCAACTTGTTTGCTGGCATGTGTGTCTTTTATTACTGTTGTTTGACGAGGAATGGGCCTTTATAAGGACTGTCTACTTTTTGTTGACAGGGCTCACTATCCCTATTATCCCTTGGTGGTCATTCTTCAGTACATAAGTACTGGGAGTACACTGTTAGGAAGGTGCTTGCTTTTATTGGTGCTCATGACCGCCTGGGAAAAGAAAAGGGGGTAAAGTAATGGAAGTAATAAAGTTCTCCTTCCACTTTAATTGTTTGAGTGATTAAGATGAAGCAATTAGTTTGTATCATATTTGACTGGTTGTGGGGATGTTAACATAACCACAAGTGTCTGAGTCTGACCACTTTTCCGTAGATAAGGAAGGCTTTTTCCATTGGCCTGCGGTCCAGAATTACATTCATCATTCATATAGTTAATGTGTGTTTCCTTTCTCCCACCTCCCTTCCTCTGCTAGTTTACTGTTGGATGGCCTTGTTTTATGATAGGGGGGCTCTTGGTCTAGGATGGTTATGTATATGATTTGGTCACCATGCAAACTTCTGCCAAACTTTTGGAACTCTCAGTGTAAAATTTGTAGACATGGGTGATTTAATTGCTTTCTAGTTTATTTGCAAGCTGCGAGCCCACAATCTTTGTCAGGAAACTTATTCCATTGTAGTAATAGACTTTGTTGTGAATGTGATTCATTCAAGGAGGAAGTCTTTTGTATGTGTGTGTGTGTGTGTATATTTGGATAAAGTTAGGAAAGAAAAAACAGCTGCAAACTCGATCAGGCAAAGCAATAGACACAATCTACATAAACTTCTGTAAAGACTTTGATTCAGTAGTACACAACAAACTACTCTGAAACTAAGTAGTACACAAGAAACTAACTAAAATCTTATGGTATTTCTGGACACCTGCATAACTGGATAGAAGCATTCCTGTCAAACAGACAACAAATGGTCAAAATGGTCCTATCAAATTCTGTACCTGTCAACAGTGGTGTCCCCCAAGGCAGTGTTCTCGGACCAACCCTCTTCATACTCTACATAAATGACCTCTGTGATCATATCAAGAGCAACTGCGTTCTTTTCACTGATGATGTAAAGCTGTTCAATAGCTTTACACACAATACTGCTATCCTTCAAAAAGAACAAATAAATGCTCTGTCTTACATATTGGCAAAAAAAATCAGAAAATAAAATACAATCTGACTAGTCAAGACCTTGTTGATGATCCAAACTCTGTCAAGGATCTTGGAGTATTCATCTCTAATGACCTAAGTGCTAGAGCCCATTGTAACTACATAGCCAAAAAGGCATTAAGAATTGTTAATCTAATCCTACGTAGCTTTTTCTCTGGTAATATCACACTACTAACTGGAGCATACAAAACATTTGCTAGACCAATACTCGAATACAGCTCATCAGTCTGGAACCCACATTTCGTATCTGATATTAGCACAGTTGAGAAAGTCCAGAAATATTTCACAAGAAGAGTTCTCTACTCCTCTACTCGTTGCAGAATACCTTAAGACACCCAGACTTGAAATTCTAGGCCTAGAAAATCTAGAACTATGCCACCCTCAGTCCGATCTAAGTATAGTATATATTGTATAAAATCATACATTGCAAAGTCCTACCTGTCAATGAAAACTTCAGCTTCAACCATAATAACAAGAGTACACAATAGATACAAACTCAAGATTAACCGCACCAAACTTGATTGCAGGAAATACGACTTCAGCAACAGACTGGTCAATGTCTGGAATACTCTACCTGACTCTGTGGTTTCTCCCCCAAACCCCACAAACTTTAACCTTAGAGTGTCTACTATTGACCTCACCCCTTTCCCAAGAGGTCTGTAGGGGCCGTGCATAAGCACACCAATGTGCCTAACCGTCCCTGTCCTATTGTTTCTTGTTATTTTTCTTATATGTATTCATTTCATGTGTTCATAACTATCCCTATTATCTTGTAAGCGATTGACAAATCAAATAAATAAAAAAAACAAGACAGTTCTGAACAGCATTAGTCAAGCCACCTAATCATGTGTTCAATGAAGACTTTATGCATAAAGAAATGATGCAATCTTTTTACCCATTGGGACTAGAGAATTCATCATACAATTTGTAATTTCTTTGACTTGTTCACTAATTAGTGATGGATGTAACAATTTAGCAATATAAACAATCTGAATCCTTTCCTGATTTCTTTTCCTCCCCCATCTATATCTTTACTTTGGCTTTTCACTTCACAACAACAAAATAGTTGATTTCATTTCTCTCATCAGTAAAACACTGAATTTTACCATAAAGTTCTCTCACACATCTTCCATGGAACCTTTTCTCGTTTCTTTTCCTTGAAAAACACTTGCTATGCCTTTTCACTGATCCACTTGCTTTGTGGATTTGGGCAGAAATGATCAACACCATTGTAAGTAATGTTAAGGAGTACCTAAACCAAATAATATCACTTTCCTCTGTTCCAGATACTATTATGGTTCTGCTACATTAGAACATTGTACATTTTTATCAGGATAGAATATAGTGTACATACAATCCAATTGATGAAAAAAAATACAGAGCAAATGATTGCAAATGTGGGACCTGGATGAAAATTAAACAAGGATCTCTCAATAAGAGCACACTAGCCTGAACCATTGCCTCCCTGCAGAAGTGTTCCAATGGAAAAATTGCCTGACTCCTCATTGGAAAGGTCTGTTCCAGATCTTCCTGACCACCAATACAGCTGTGAAGTGTCAAGATTTGGCTTTCTGGGTGCATGCTTCGCACTGTAAGAAAATACCAACCCTGACCACGAAGTTGTTCAGCCTCAGTCATCTGGCTGCACCAAGGCAAAGATTGAAGCTCCTTCCAGCAAGGAAGCAAGTGCTGGTAACCTCTGTTTCCCTCACTTCGTGCAATCTTTGATAAATCAACTCATCGCCGCCACTTGCAACAGCAAGTGATAAAAGAATTGTTTCATGGAAACCAAGCGATGACTTCAAGAAACAGCCTGTATTCAGAGAAGTGTTAGGCCTGGACCAGTGCTGTATTGCTTCACTTCAGTACCCTGCAAGTATTTAGGGGTTGCACATCCCACCATTCAAATGGCTCAGCCAATCCTATCTCCTTTTATTACTTGCCTAGCTAAAATGCCTTTTAATCAAAGTAGCTGTCTTCTTTCATCTTAAATGAAGGATGTTGAACTTACTTCCATAATTGTTATACAGTAGCTTATGTGAAGATATTGCATTTTGAGGTTATGTTTTGTGTTGTTCTCATGAACAAGAAATGGTGACTGTGGGAAACAAAATCGAGTGATCAGGCTAAAAAATGGCTGCCATAAGGTGAACTTTGGTTCTTGATGGATTAAGGAATCAACACAAAAAGGGTGAAAAGTCTGGGCAATTGAAAATGCACCTTTCTGAGATGAAAGTAGCCATAGGACTAGTAATGGCACTGAGACTTATATACCACTTTACAGCCCTCTGTAGAATCAGCATATTGCCCTCAACAATTTGGGTCCTCATTTTATTCACTTTGGAAGGATGGAAGGCTGAGTCAACCTTGAGCCTATTTAGATTTGAACTGCCAAATATCAGGCAACCAGCAGGCATCAGAAGTAGCATACTGTACTCTAACCACTGTGCTACCATGGCTTATGTATCATGGATACCCCAAAAACTATTACAGTTTGGATGTCTATGCCCCACCCCAACAGTCATGTAACTGCATTTGGGGCATTGGCAACCAGTCCCATTTAAGGTTGTTTGCAGCACTCCATGGTGACATGACCATGATTTACAATGTTTTTTTTTCTGGAAATTAGTGTTTACTTCTGGTTTCTAAAAAAAAAGTCACTCCATAGCAAATAATGATTTGCTTAATAACTATGGTGTTTACTTAATGACTGCTGCATGCTTTATGACTTGCTGTATCCCATTGTGTTTGCTTTGTGACTACTGCATTTGTTTAATGACTGTTGTAAAAATGTCATAAAACTGGGTCCAGTCACATGATGACCCACTTTATGACTGTCATAATTTATGACTAGCTTTGGGGCTCAATTATGGTCATAAGTCAAGGATTACCTGTACTTTTTTTGTTTTCTTGCACATTTTCCATTGCATTCTTTTTTCTTTCATATTTTCTTTTATTGTTGTTTCCTAAGCTTTTCAATATTATTATTTTTTTAAAAAAATTATTCAAATGTGAAAGTTCTTGCATCTAATTTGGAGCCAAAAAGTACATGGCATAGGTCTGTTTTGAGAAATTTTTAGAAGAACAAAAGAGCATTGAAGACAACTAAGCTGAAATTGCCTTCACCTTGTTTCTAAAAAGCCTCAATTTAGTCCTACTACTGGTAGAATAAATCACAAGTATAGATACTTACCTGAAAAAGTTTCTGTAGGAATATTGGATCCTCCTCTGTAGAACTGACCTGCCTTCCAGGCTTTTTCTTGGCAGGATAAATACCTCTATGCTATTTTAATTAGAACTCTTTGGGTTCTAAGAAATAGAAATTACCAATTATCTATTTCAAGCCACCTATCAGTCATAAAAAGGTTACCCTATCAATGCCAGCCAAATAGTCAGTAAAGAGTCAACAGGTTTTTGAGTTCCACAAGGCACTTTATCTGGCTGGATGCAAAAATGGAGGTTGGAAAAAGGAGAATAAAAACAAAAGCTGGCTTATTATTACCAGGTAAAATTGGGCCTTCCTTTAAAAAAAATAAACTCTACAAATGATTTTATGTGACTTGGAAGAATTTGTATTCCATGAAATTGTGCAGGCAACTTTATGCCCAGGTATGCATCAGCAATATTTAGGTGCCAAGAGGCACCCAGAGAATTGGAGCCAAACATAAAAAAATGTAAAAGAGGTCCTGCATAAAAGAGGTACTCACCTTAGTGTTTCCAAAGGGAAATAGATGGTGCTGGAAACTTCTTTGCTAGCTGGGCTGACTACTAAGAGTTCAGCAGTTTGAGAACTTAGCAGGGTTTCTCCACTGACCTACAGCTCCACCCTGCTATAGTCAACTCCC
Source organism: Laticauda colubrina (assembly GCA_015471245.1). Lineage (NCBI taxonomy): Eukaryota > Metazoa > Chordata > Lepidosauria > Squamata > Elapidae > Laticauda > Laticauda colubrina. The sequence continues at coordinate 12,290,499 of BLBF01000048.1, read as the reverse complement.
TTTCTGCGGCCAGCCCAGTTCTAGAGATTTGGTCATTTGATAGGGACAAAAAAGCCCCAAATGGCTCTGCTGCTTCCTTTTTACAGGACGGGATCAAGAGCAAATACAAGCCTGGCCACCACCTCCTGCTTTGGAATTCAAGCCTGCTGCACAGAAGTGGGAAGTGGTGCTGCTCAGGTGAGCTGCTGCTGCTGCTTCATCCCAGCCCGGAAAGCCACCACTGTCACTTCTGCAGTGCCGCAGTGCCAGGAATATTTCTAGGAAGGTCAACCGCAGGCAGCGGGGGAGGGGAGGGGGGGAAAGAGAGGAGGAGGAGGAGGAGGAGGAGGATTATTTCTTCTCCTTTCCTATTTTGCGATTTCTTCCTTTTTCTCAGACCGTTAAGGTGTTCATTTATTTATTTATTTATTTATTTTAACGGAAAGGGCTGTTCCATTTGGGAGGCTGAGGAAAAGATCTCCCCGCCGTCGGTCTGCCCTTAAACCTTCCAAACGATGTGGATAAACAGCTCTCCCACCACAGCCTGAAAGAAACTCGCGCCTTGAAAGTCGGGCTTGGCGTTAAGTTGCAGGGGGGGGGGGGGGGGTAGGGAAAGAGATCCAAGGATGGAGGTCTCTCTCCGCAAAATGCCTTTTCTATGCGTCTCTGAGCTTGGCCGGCGTTTTGGCCGCCGCCCCCCTCCCCAATTCTTTCTTAAGCTGGGCGAGGCGTATAAAAGAGGAGAGCGCAGCAGCAGCATCATTCCGCAGGAACCTGCAGCTATGTTGTCATTCTTTGCCGGGCAGGAGAAGGAGAGAGAGAACAACATAAAAGGGGGAAAAAAAGCAAGAAACAAGTCTCTGCAGCCTGAAGGAAAGCAGCTTTCTCCCTTCTCAGGAATCACTGGGGAACCCGCTTAGCTTTCGATGCATTTTTTTTTTAATAACCAAGAGAGAGTGAAGACAGAGAGGGAGAGAGAGACGGGGATGAAGGAAGGTTGGAAGCAGAGCCCCACGCGCAAAAGTCGGATGCAGAAAACGCTGATACTGCAGAGGCGCTGCGTGCGCGCAGAAGAGGCGGGAGAGCCAGACTTTCCTTTCCCCGCCAAGGATTCCCCCTCGCCGCCGCAAATCGCTGACTTACCGCCCGCCTGGGTTCCCACCCCACGCAGACACGTAAAATTTTTGCCGTTTCCCCTTCCCCCCCCCCCCCCGGCCCTAGGGTACTCTAATCCCCTAATCTTCCTGGTTGCTGCACTTTTTCTAGTCTCTCAACATCTTTTTTTTTATAATGTGAACAAAACTGGATGCAGGACTCTAGGTGTGGGTCTTACTAAGGCTTTATAGAGTGGTATTAGTACCTCCCTTGATCTTGATTGTATCCCTGTGTTAATACAATTTAGGATTGCATTGGCCTTTTTGGCTTCTGCTGCACACGGCTGGCTCCTATTTAGCTGGTTGTCCACTAGGACTCCAAGATCCTCTCACAGCTCCTGCTATTGAGCCTGGTTTCACCCAGTCTATATGTGTCCTTTTGGCTTTTCTTGCCTAAGTGTAGGGCTTTACTCTTCTCTACACTGAATTTCATTTAGTTAGATAGGGCCCAGTGTTCTAGTCTGTCAAGATCCATCTGGATCCTTCTTGGGTGGTAGGTATTCCTGCCAGCTTAGCATCATCTGCAAATTTGGTAATTTCCCCTTCTATTCCCTCATCTAAGTCGTTAATGAAGATATTGAAGAGTCCTGGGCCTAAGACGGAACCTCGTGGCACCCCAATGCTTACTTCCCCCCTCCAGGTAGACTTAGACCCCTTAAGGGCTACTCGTTGAGTACGGTTTGCCAGCCAGTTGCGAGTCCATCTAGTGGTGGTGCTGTCTAGGTTCAAACAAATAAGTATATTCCTGAAAAGAAAATAGGTATACATGCACATATATGCTAATTTATTAATTATATGCATATCTACATTTCCAAATTTGTTAATTCTTTCTTTGTAGAAAATAATTATAGGATAAACATTCTTTTATTTCCTTCTTTTTATACAAAGCTGCTAATTTTAGTTTCCAAGAAATTTTTTTTGAACCTATGAGAAATTAATTGGAATTTATTATGCTCATTTGAAAATATATAAAATAGGTCAATAAAGAAAGCAATTATCTTTGCCTCTTGTTATATTTCCTAAATTCGCTATTGCTTATTGTGCCCTATATAATTCTATATGCTTATTGTATCCTATGACTATTATTAAGTGATATATCTTATGATTCTGACTCTTGACAAATGAATCTTTTCTTTTATATACACCAAGACAAATTCCTTGGGTGTCCAGTCACAATTAGCCAATGAAGAATTCTATTCTATTCTATTCTATTCTATTCTATTCTATTCTATTCTATATTCTTGTATAATACCCAGATGTAAGTACTATTAGTTATCGGATATATGAGTAGATTATATTAGCCTTCCCCTGAATAAAAATCTACAAATGCAAGACTGCAAGAACTCTGTCTTTTCCATCCAGTATGGCTCAATGGCAGAGGTAGGATTCTCCAGGTTTAACAACTGGTTTGGTGATCATGTGCTTTGTGCGTGTCCGCGCCTGACTCATGAGCAACACAGCTGAGAAGCGGCAATCTGCTGTGCTGCACTAATCAGTGAGATGATATAGGTAGGTAAAGTGCAGGGCGGGGGCCACATGATAGTCGCAGTAAACCGGTTCGCTGCCAGCTGATTTTAGGAGCAAGGATTCAGTCAAACTGATCCAAATTGGTGGAATCCCATTCCTGTTTGAGGGTAATAATAACAAAATACACATTGGAGGTGCTCCAGGCAAAATGCATTCTGGGAACAATAGAAAGGTTTCAAATACCTGTCTAAAGTTTTCTCATCACCTGCATCTTATTTTTATATTATTGGATCTTAAAGCATTCCTTTCAGTGCTTTTTCTTTTGTCTGAAGTGACTATTTTAAATATATTTTACTGTATACAGAACACTGTAGACAGAACAAAATAAAATTATGATTTTTTTTAAGTTACAGCTTTTTAGATACAGTTTAAGCTAGAAGTGCATAGAATGAGGCCAAGTGAAGATATGAATAGAAGAGTGTTCTTTTGTTTTCATTTTGAGGGTCTTGAAAATTATTAAGAAGCAAAAATGATTATGTCAAACTTTTCAACATACAAATGGCAGCCTTCCATTATTATCTCATTATAATTGAGTCATGGACAAGGAAATAACTATAATAAATTCAGCACATGTCCCAAGTGGATTTCAACATGGGAAAATGAATGAATGAATTCTTTATTGGCCAAGTGTGATTAGACACACAAGGAATTTGTCTTGGTGCATATGCTCTCAGTGTACACAAAAAGAAAAGATACGTTCAGGAGTCAGATTCTACCTGTTCGTACCGGTTCTATACAACCGGTTGTTATGACTCTGTTGCAGTTCAGAGAACTGGCAAATCGTGCCCCTGGCTGGCCCCACCCCTCTCTGCCCTCCCCTCCCCTCCTCTCCCCTCCCACTCAGTCCTTATTGTGCATGTGCAACATTGCACGTATGCTCAACAACACTGGATGCATTCTTCCCTGCCCAGTCACTCCATAAAGTATTTCTTTGCCCACTCCTGACGATCAGCTGTTCCTATGATCAGCTATGCCAGGATTCCCCTCGCCATCTTCCTTCACCCCAGTGCTCCCATTTTCTGCCTTCCAGGGCAAAAATGCCCCTCCCAGAAGGCTTCCCAGAGGCCCAAAAGGCCCCCAAAATAGAGTGTGCTGCCAAAAAGCCATGCCCACCCAGTCACATGTCCATACCCCTAGCCATGCCCATAGAACCGGTTTTTAAAAAATTTGAATCCCATCCCTGGATACGTTCATCAAGAATCATAAGGTACAGCACTTAATATAGTCATAGCGTACAAGTAGGCAATCACATCATCCTAAGAAACAGTCAGTATAAACCATAAGGATACAAAACAGAATATTTAGCAGAATGTTGGCATTTGGAGAAAAATGTCCTTGTGTCTAGTTGTTCTGGTGTTCAGTGCTCTATAGTGTCATTTGGAGGGTAGGAGTTGAAATAGTTTATGTCCAGGATGTGAGGGGTCTGTAAATATTTTCATAGCTGTCTTTTTGACTCAAGTGCAATATATATGCAGAGGTCCTCGATTAAAAGCAGATTGGTAGCAATTGTTTTTTCTGCAATCCTGACAACTTGGTGTTTTTAAAATCACAAGTAAGTTTTTTTATAGGAAATATATATATGCAATGATCTAACATTCTATTATATAAGTCAGTAACAAGCTTTGATATTGATTACTTTTAAACTCTGGTACTTGTCCTGCAGGCTACATCCTGCAAATCATATCTAACCATTTTTATTTTTTAGAAATTAGTTTTCTCTCTTCATTGGGTGTGGAATTATTATTTCACAAAAAATATTGACCTAAGTTTTATTGTAGGAATAAAGTCAATATACACCTACAATGGTTACACATTTGTTAAATGGGTTTATTTTTTTACCCCACCTTCTTTAAAATGTTACAGTTTTGTAAAAAAAAATCATGACAGTACAATACACACACAAGATCGATAAACTGACGAGATTAATATTGGTCCCAAGCTGTTCCATCCACAAAAAGATAATATATCTCTTGAACATTCACCTTTTGAATGGCTGGAAGTGTTTGTGTTAGGAGGACAAGTTTTCAAAAATGTATATGCAAAAGAATATGAAATAACAAGGAAGAAAAGGGAGTGGTAATAGTTACAGGCATGCAAGAATGTGGAAATGTACCCTGTGTAAGATGAACAAACTATATCAATGTTTCCTGGGGTTTTCATGGAAAGTTAAATGTTCCCAGATTTTTTTTTTCTTTATAACTATGGGTCCCTTCACCCGTAGCCTTTATTATCTAGCTGGCTAATGGTCTTCACACTGGCAATAGTCTTACATTCCTTTATGAGTGTTCAACCTTTTGGCTTGCCTGCACTACAATGTGTGAAGAGGAATTGTCTCAGACCCCATATAAAATATGTGATATAGTTCTATAATAGAAAACCACATAATGAAGTTTACAATCTTGTGGGGCCATATTACATGCTGTCCAGGAATGCATTGTGACCTTCGGGCCACGGCTTAGCCATGCGTGTTTTAAGGCTGATTGATCCTCCTTAGCAGAGCTTCATCTCACAGGGTCATCTTTCATAGGGCTCCCGATTTCCCTACAGCTACTTACAATCCTCTGTCTTCTCTCCTGGCAACAGGGTAATTAATATAATGGCATGCATGGCCATAGTAAATGGTAAAAGAAGGGTACCTATCATTGAGAAAAGAGCAAGGGCCTTTGAAACTGGAACAGATAAGGGAATATAAATTGAAACATAAAATGGGTCATAAAATACTCATTGGAGGAAGAAACATTGAAGGGGAAAGGAGCATTCATTGGGGAAATAGCATTTAAGCAGTAATGACAGAGTTGTAGTGAACAATTCCTGGTAGCTAACAATGCAAATTTTAGGGGGAGAAACCAGGCCCAATGCATGCCTGAATAAACTTGTGCAATTGAGAAGTGGAAAGACGAAGATGGAAGGGACACATACTGTATATACTCGAGTATAAGTCGACCCGAATATAAGCCGAGGCACCTAATTTTACCACAAAAAACTGGGAAAACTTATTCACTCGAGTATAAGCCTAGGGTGGGAAATGTAGCAAATACTGGTAAACTTCAAAACTAGAAATAGATACCAATAAAGTTACATTAATTGAGGCATCAGTAGGTTAAATGTTTTTGAATATTTATTTCAAATAAATATTGTAAACTAGCTCTGTAAGTGGAAAAGAGAGTCAACAAAACCAATATGGTATCAACAATAACTTTAAAAGTACAAAGACCTTAGCTCAATCAACAGCCAAGCTAAAACACAAGAGCTAAAATCCTTCAAAACTGGATTCCTCCTCATCATTTGTATGTCCAAACAGAGCTTCAACTTTATCTGGTGTGAGGTTATCAGCATAGACATTGTCGTCATCACTGAGTTCACAGTCATCACCATCGCTGCTGTCGTTCTCATACAAAGCGCTGTCTTCACTGCCATCCATAGCATTACTAATGCCACATTTCTTGAAGGCACGTTGCACCATGTCCTCTGGAATCTCTTCCCATGCGTCACGAACCCACTTTGCTACTAATTCTATGTCGGGCTTCGTCAGATTTCCAACTTTTGTCAATCGGGCTTGACCAGATAACATCCATTCATGCCACATTTTTCGCACACGGTCTTTGAAAGGTTTGTTTGAACACACATCTAGGGGCTGCAATGCAGATGTAAGCTCACCTGGAATAACGGCCAAAGTAACTTGAGAAGACTGCCAATTTTTTTATGTCATCAGATGTGTGAGCTCTGAACATATCCCAAACGAGCAATGATGTTTTTTTTTTTTTTAAGGCTGTTCCTGGACGTCCATTCCAAATTTTTTCCAGCCATTTTTTTGTTCTGTCTTCATTCATGGTGGGAATTTGACCTTTTTAGGCAAGGTCTGTCTTTTAAAAATAATGACAGGCCGCAGCTTAGTTCCATTAGCCAAACATGACAGAACGACTATGAAATGTTTTTTTTTTCATTTCCTGTGGTTCTGAGTAAAATAGTGTTTTCTCCAAACTTGCCACAGTTCTGTTGCTAGGAAGATCAAAGGTCATAGGTGTTTCATCCATATTCCCAATATCTCCCAGGTCAAAGTTATGGATCCTTCTTTGTTTTATGATGAATGAATGGAATGACATCACTTTATCATGAAGGTCTTTTGGCAACTTCTGTGAAATCTTTGTTCTTTGCTGCAAACATAAGGCAAACCTATTCATAAAGCGGGCACACCATCCTGCTGACACAACAGAATTTTTAATGCCTGGTACTTTTAATTTGTCATCTTTAGCCATTTGAAGGGCACGTAAGCAAATTCCCATGCGTGTCATGCACCATTTTGACGACACTCCATAACCCATTTATGCAATTCAGTCTCTAGAGCTTCATATGAAGTCGTTAAACCATGTCGAGCTTTTTTTGCCTTTGGAATCTTTTCCAAGTCAGCTTTCATTTTCTGCCACTCCCTCACTTGTTTTTCGTCAATACAAAATTCCCTACTTGCAATACTGTTATTGCTCTCTTCTGCTCTTGACACAGCCTTAAGTTTAAAACCAGCTTCGTGTATGACCTCTGTTTTTCTTTTGGTCCAGAATTAGAAGTATTGGGATCTATTTCTAACAGGATAAAAAAAAAAAAAAAGACTTTGAAAACTTTTGAACAGTATGCATGCACTAGGCCGTGCTGCGTTGAAAACCTGCTACAGTACCGGTACTTCTTCTATTTGCTGTCTGTTCGCAAGCTCTAGCTGTACACATCCATCCATTGCTGTATGGGATTTCAGTAACTTGCTAAGCTTGTCAAAAAGATGAAAGGAAAAATATACTGCAAGCTCACATCCATCTGCTTACTGTGGTAACGGGAGACTGTTAAAGTCTCTGGAACCCGTTTCGCTGGTTATCCGCGCTGGGCTGACGATACAGCTGCCGGTAAATCCTCCAATCAGAGGGCGCCATGTTCCCTGTGTGCGAAACGCTGCACATGTAGCAAAGGGGTGAGCAATAGATAGAGCAGGCAGTTCTTGCCGCGCATCAAGAAATCGCACACACAACACCAATGCTACACACCCTTCCTTTCCAGCCGGTCAGGTGTGGATCAGCTCCAGAGCTGGGCAACCGCTTCCCTGGTAGCGGGGCCGAGGCCGCCACTCAGGGAGAGCCCACTGCTTTCCCTCGCCAGGGCCGGGGGGTGGCATGTTGTCCTGCGCCGCATGGCCCCCACCTGGCAGCGCGCTTCTTGGCACGAGGCAGCTGGGTTGTCCAAGAAGCCCGGCCAGCCAGGCGAGGGGAAGACAGTGAGGGCTTGTCAGGATGGGGCGGAAAACCTGCTTGGCAGAGGACCAAGGGTGCCTGAGAGGCAGAGATTTGGATGAGGCCATCAAACGGAGAGACAGCTGGTCTGTGGCTGCCCAGCTCCCTTTTCCTGCCGCTCAGCGGCCTGTGCTCACACCGCCCGGGCTCCATTCAGGTGTCCGGCTGGGGCTCTGCGCACCTCTGCGGCTGTCTGTTCAAGGGGTTGCAGTTCTCTTTAAGTATCCATGGACCAAAAGGTGCCAGGAGGAGGAAGAAGAAACCTGAGAGCTGCTGCACCTGAGCCTCCGGTGCTGCTGCTGCCGTTGCAAAGCAGCACCGCTACGGCTCTTCCTTTTTGTCTTTCCCTTCCCGAGGCAACGTGGGACTGGAGCCGCACAGAGCCGCGCTGGCGGTAGCAACTCCTGACTCAGGGCCTCCGAGGGGAAGGGAAGGAGGAGAAGAAGGGGGGGCAGAAAAGGGGAGGGGCGATTCAAAAAAAAAAATCGGAATTCCAATTTTAATCAGAAGAATATCATGTCTGATGATCTGCTCACTCGAATATAAGCCGAGGGCTTGTTTTTCAGCACAAAAAATGTGTTGAAAAACTCGGCTTATACTCGAATATATACGGTAAATATTAGATAGCAGGAGTGTTGGTTCATAAAAAATGAGGATGAAAGAAAGAGGGGCCAAGAAGCTTGACATATTTCTTGACTTCCAGAACTCACAATTCTTTTAGACCTGGTGACTCATAAAATGGGCTAATTTTCTGATTTGGATTCACACTGTGAAACTCAGTCATCAGGATTGCTCCAGGGCAGAGGTGGTATTCAGCCGATTCTGACCAGTACCAATTTCTGGTAGCAGAAATTTTGAATAGTTCAGAGAACCGGCAAATCCCACCTCTGACCGGAGATTTTACAGTATCTTTCCCTTGCTATGCCTACCAAGCCATGCCCACAGAACCGATAGAAAAATATTTTTGAATCCCATCCTTTTTCCAGGGATCTGGGAGGGCAATGATTGGAGGAACTTTTAGAAAACCTAGCCATGGGTTGTAACTGCAATTAAACATCAGAATGCTCTGCTTGCTTCAGGGTCATTCTGGTTAGGTCCAAGTCCCAGGGATTTAAAAAGCTTCCCTGCAATAAACAAAGGGCTGCAAGGAGGGTGAGAAATCAGAGCTAGTTCCACAGCTTCTGACTTGAGTGTCTTTAGTTAGAGAAGGACATCACCTATGAATTTTCTCCTCAGAAGAAATAAAGAGTTGGTGGGATGGACAATTCAAAGTTAGATGCCCAGTGAGGGATGTCAGCTTCATGTGGAAACAAAATAAAAGGGAGACTTTTTCTTCTCTGACTCGATGGTCCCAACAACAGGATTTTACGATATGTCTGATTAATGTGAGTCATTTATTTATCAGTGGAATGCATAGCTGTACTTCCATCTCCCCAAATGGCAAAATAAACTAAAGGTCATGTCTGAAAGATGGTATAATCATATAAAGGAACAATAACTGCTCATAAACCTTTTATGCTCATAAACCATAAATAACTGCCCTGTAGTAATCTATATCTGCTTCCAAAATTTGCCATGCTGTGAAGGTTCTTCTGTATCTACCCAAAATTAGTGCAATTATGTAATTCCAGGAGAAAGAATCTTTCAGCAGATGCCGAAGAAGAGACTGTTCTGATCATTATCAGAATGGGATGGATATTCATTTTCTTTAGCAGAAAACTATCCTGAATCTGGTCTGATATTCTGCCAAACTGGTAGCCTGAGTTAAAAATAAATAAATACAACACACAGACAGAGTGGTGGGTGGAGCTCTCGCTTCACAATCAGGAGGCTGTAAGTTCAATCCTAAGAAGAGGCAGATATTCCTCTCCCAGGGCACAGCGAGACTATATCTGCTGAAAAAAACTTTGCATTGGTGACAGGAAAGGCATCCGGCCAGTAAACACTCAGCTCCATTCAGTTGCCCAGACTCCACCCTGCAAGGGATTATGGACTCATTAGAAGGTACACACACACACACACACAATGATAAAAGAAAGAAAAAAGGTCAGTTGGACTGACCTCTTTGGCATATCATCAGCCATTTAATACAGGGGTCCCCAACCACCGGTCCCCGAACCGGTACCGGTCCGTGGATCATTCTTTTTGTACTGGGCTGCAAATCTTGGGCGCCGCCATCTTGTTTCAACGGCACTTCCGGGTTTTCAGCTGCTTCTGAGTTTTCGGTTGGAAAGTGGTGTTTGGGTGCTGAAGGAATCCTCGTGCCTTAGTTTCGTCGAAGGGGGGGCAGCTTCGAACGAAGAGCCGTCCCAATGGCCGTGGAGTCTCGCATTACTCAGGTACCGGTCTGTGGAAGAATGAATAATCGTGAAACCGGTCCCTGGTACAAAAAAGGCTAGGGACCACTGATTTAATAGAAACCCAGCTAGAGGAGAAGAATCAAGTTTGGATTTGCCCTAAATTCATCTATTTTCCAAGGTTAGCATAAGCCATCTACAGTAACCAATGTTGTGGGTTTGTACAAGAAATGAGCTATAAAATAAATGGACTAAATTTGTGCACGTAGTATGCCATACTGCAATGTACAAATATAGAACAATAAGTACGCCATGTACAGAACAAGATTCACACACATATAAACACACAACACTAATCAAGATTAACACTAACCAATCTTGGCAAATGAGCAAATGCAGGTATTGTATCCCTGACCTTACTAGGTGCATTGTGGGGACACAGCCTTTGTGCATCATGGTGTGTGTATGTGTTTGTGTGGTGAAAATGTTCTGGAAACTCACTTCAGAATCAGTTGCTGAAAGAGTATTTATTTATTTCTTCATGCTAATTTAATTATAACAAAATCGTAAATGCTTATTTTAGCGTTATATTTGTTCAATATATTTGATATTTGTTTGAAATAAGTTTGTGGTTTTTTGGCTCCAATGACATTACTGCAAGATGGAGAGCTGTTTTTATTTCAAGCCGAGAGTGGTACAACTCATTGAAAATTGAATCAATCATATACGGGTATTATTTGGGATCTGAAGTGCTATCAGATAAGAAGGCTTTATTAAGGACTTACCTTCAACATTTTTCGAAGATATTCAAGTATCTATTAGCTAAATCCGGGTGTTTTGATTGCAAGTACCTTCTGAGTTTCAAAGATTTCATGGCATCATTAGATAAACTTGTCAACACAACACAAAGTGGCAGGGATTCAGCTCATTATAAATCCAAATTTCAAGTAGCTCCAATCATTTTCTTGATACTTTTGAATTTTCTTTTCTCTGCTTCCAGTTCAACCCTAACCTTAACCTAATGGTGTCTGATGAGAATTAAAGATTCTGATAATGATTCATTGATCAGCTAACGGTTAAGTGAAGTATACATATTGCTATTGTTATCATTAGTTACATTCTTATATTATTAAACATGGGAGCATTTGGAGAAATTAGAAGCAATAAAGGGGTGGTTTTAACAGCCAGATGCTGGTGTTACTATGCCATGCCCCAGGTCATCATAGCCCCTAGGAATTCCCCTGAGTCCCAAGGAATAACATGACCCCACACATGTTTTCAGTGAGGCAGAATACGACATGCTGTCCCTCACCAACCCACTGACTGCAGTAGAGATCATGCCAAGATTGAAGCTACCCACACTGAAACTACTCAATGACCCAGAGAGAAATGAAGGTGTTAAGGTAGTAAATATATCGATAAGAATTTGGCCAGAAAGTTCATATGCCGAGCAAAATCTAGGGTGGCCACACCAGTGCTATTCAAAGAAAAAAGATGCGTCAATGAGGTTGTACGTTGACTTTAGAGGAATTATTGGAGTTTGCATGGAAAAACGTACCAAATTAGACCTATGAGAGACATACTGCAGAGAAAAGCTGTTTTCAATTGCCCTCTTGGAAGTTTCCAATTTAAGGTCATGCCCTTCAGACTACAAAAACCCCTCACAATATTTGTGTAATTAATCAATGAGGTGCTGCATGAACACCTGTACAGTGGGGTCATAGTATATGTCACGTTCCAAGCCTCCAGCACTAAGAAACAGCAAGCATCACAGTCCTTGGTGTGAGATGTATTTATTGAGAACTCTGCACAAAGTTATTAAAGTTACCACAAGGCTGCTTCTGCAACCAGGTGTAGAGTGCGGTTTAGGCCTGACTTGAAGTGGTGCACTAGCAGTCGATCTGGCCATCCCTACAATTTACCAGCAATCCAGTGGAACTTGCACATATATTCCACCACCATCTAAAGCCCATGTCACACTGCACCAATGGATGGAAAGAGGATGTAAAATGGAGAGAAACACTTACCATCCGTTGGTTAACGCGATCCATCCATTCTGTACTCACTGCATCCGTTTTTCTTCCTCTATCCGTCCAGCATCCATCGACTGAGGTTCCATTCCCTCAAAAAGTTTTGAGCTGCTCAAAACTTTCTGAGCAGATAATGTATCCAACACGTCCGTTCTGCATCCGCAACGCATATGGGGAACATCCGTTCTGCATCCGCTAGGCATCTGCTGCGCATCCGCGCAACTCAAATCCGCTCCAGCAGAAAGCGGACACAGGGAGGAAGCGGAACGGATGCGGAAGGGACACGCAGCGTTAATAGCACGGACGGAGAAATGATGAAAGCAGATGCAGCTCGCAAAGAAAGCATTTAAAACGGAAAAAACATTCGCAGAGGGGACCTATCTCGGATATTAAGAATGTCTAGAGGATGCCTAGAGAATGCAAAAGGACACATAGGGGAAAACCTATATTGCCTATAAAAAGGGGGAGCAACTCACCTGGATCTCACTTTCAGACCAGCAGCCCTGCTGTGCAGACCTCTGCAGCCTTCATCTGCTTCTTGCTCTTCCACAGCATCCAGTCATGTCCACCATGGATCATAACAAAGTCCTTTTGGTAGCCACCATCCTTCTGCAACAGTGCGAAGCCATCTACAGGCTCTTTCAACTGTTCTACAGGAAGAAAAGAGGTGGCCCAGAAGCATCTTGGTCCGAAGATGGATCAGGAGAAGAGCAGAGTACGGACTGTATAACAAGCTGATGGTGGAGCTGAGGAATGAAGACCCTCGTGCATTCCAGAACATCATGAGGATGCCTCCAGCCATGTTTGATGAAGTTGTGGAGCGGCTGACACCCAGGTTGACCAAGCAGAGCACCAACGTCCGGCCCAGCCTGGACCCTGGGCTCAAGGTGGCACTGACTCTGCGCCACCTGGCCTCAGGGACCACCTACAGGAGCATGCAGTACGGCTGGAGGGTGCCACACAACACCATCAGCATTGTGGTCAGAGAAGTGGTGAAGGCCATCATCGAAGAATACCTGGAGGAGCTCCTCCAGTGCCCCTCCACTGAAGAAGGCTGGAAGAAAGTTGCAAAGCAGTGGTATCAGAAGTGGAACTTCCCCCACACCGTTGGAGCCATAGATGGGAAGCACGTGGCCTGAAAAGCTCCAGCCAAGTCGGGGTCCACTTATTTCAACTACAAAGGCTTCTTCAGCATCATCCTCTTTGCCATGGTCAATGCTGACTACAAGTTCATGTACATCGATGCTTCAGGCAACGGGTCAGCTTCAGATGCCCAGGTATACAACGCCAGTCACCTCAAGGAGGGGCTGGAACGCAACTTCATCGTGGGCTTCCCAGATCCAGACCCACTGCCCAATGACACACAAGATATGCCCTACTTCATCGTGGGGGATGACGCCTTCTCCCTCATGAAGCCCTAAACCTCCAGATGCCTCACCCGTGAAGAGAGGATCTTCAACTACAGGCTATCCAGGGCAAGGCGGGTGGTGGAGAACGCCTTTGGCATCCTGGCCAACAGGTTCCAGGTACTTCTCACCACCATGCAGCATCGCCCAGAGACCGTGAGGAGGATCGTGGAAGCTTGCTGCATCCTGCACAATCTCATGCGCACCCGCTACCCAGTCTTGCAGAACAGGCTCGTGGACCACCAACAAGGCAATTGGGACATGGAGCCTGGGGAATGGAGGCAAGGGGGAAACCTGATAGACACTGAGGATGTGCAGGGCCCCAACAGAGCCTCACGTGAAGGGAAGAAGCAGCGCAACCTCCTGAAACACTGGTGCAACTCCCCAGCTGGAGCAGTGGAGTGGCAAGACAGGATGATAGATGATTAATGGATGCTTCCTTGAGCCTGTCTCATCACACTGATGAGATTGTGCCATGTATGTTGAGTGGCCCTACAATGAACAGGGCATTTAATAAAGAATTCCGTTTATGTTGACATGTGTGGATGAATGCTTACATTGTTATTGATAATAAAGGGCCATATGTGTGGCACCTGGGAGGGTGGACCATACAGTCCCACTATGCTTGCACTGGAGGTTTATCTATCCCACAGCTATTACCCATCCCAAAGGTATCCCTGCCCATCCCACAGCTATCTTAACCCATCCCACAGGTATCCCTGCCCATCCCACAGCTATTACCAATCCCAAAGGTATCCCTGCCCATCCCACTGCTATCCTTACCCATCCCACAAGCATGCAAAGGTTTAAACCATTTCTAAAAGTTTCCACCAAGACTTTATTTACAAAAATAAATGAAGCAAGTGTGTGAAGCAAAGATAATCTTTGTTAATAACAAGCTGTAAAAGAAAAATGACCCAAGTCAAGTGTCCAAATAAAGTCTACAGGTAGCCACCCAGTCTCTGGCATTCTTCTTGGTCACTCAGAGGTGTGCCCAGTCTCAGGGGTGAAGGGTCCAGGTGCTGTGGAGGTGGCTGCTGCTGGAGTGCTGGTCTGAAGCGCCACTGGGGTGCCTGGCCCCGAGAGGACAACAGGGGACGGTGTGTTGAGGAAGCTCTCAGACAGCTGGCTCAGCCCCGTGATGTTGAGAGCTCCTCCCTCCATGCCATGGGGTGTCAGCCCCAATACCGATGACAGATGTACTGAGGCCGGGCTTGGCTGTGGGGTGGAGGAAGGAGCAGTGTAGTGGGGCTGTCTGGTCTGCAGCCGGGTGAGGACTGGCGTGGGTGGCATCGGTGGCGTCGGCAGCAGTGGTGTGGGTGGCATCGGTGGCATCAGTGGAACCGGTGGCAACGGTGGCGTCCGATGAACCTGTGCCTGGACTGAGAAGGGCTGCTGCCTGTGCTGCTGGACCTCCTGGTATCCATAGCCTTGGTGGGTGAGGTCCTGTGGAAAGCCTTGGAATGGGAGGGACATCACCTGGGGTGGAGGAGCAGACCTGGACTGGGTGGGAGCAGGTTCATCTGGATCTGGAGGGTTGTGAAGCAGATCGGTGATCCTGTCCTTCACCACCTGGCACTGGGGTTCCGCCATGTCTGTGAGGGTGTGGTTCACATAGGTGAGGAAGGGCTTGCGGTTGGAGGATGAGGAGTCAGTGTGTACCAGCTGAGAAAGGAGATCTATGCTGCTCTGATGGTGTCTCTTATTTCCAGCAGGACAGTGTGGCTCTGTCCCTCATGTCTGCCTCTCTGCCTATCTGTGGAGGTGGAGCTGGGGGTGGATGCGGGTTGGACTGTGGTGGAAGTGCCGTCTCCTTTCTCCCACTGTACCAGGGGGTCCTCCACGCGCTCCGCCATGGTTAGAACAGCTGTCGGCGGGTTCTCCGTCGTGGCATGCCCCACAGACACCTGCCTGGAGACAGGAGCTGACTCTCGGCCAGAAGAGGACTGGCTCTCAGCAGGCTGCCTGAGAGAGAGGGTTGTGAGAGGGGCTGCTTCTCGGTGGCGGATCTCACCCTCCAGGAAGCTGCACTTGGCCATGACGTAGTTCTCTCTGTCCGTCAGCTTGACCGCGGCCTGGCCAGATTTCTTGAGGTGCAGCTTCCCATACCAGGTGTGCATGTGCTTCCACCAGCCGAGGAGCACCTCCGAAGTGTAGCCCAGGCTCTCCGCCTTCTCTCTCCAAGCAGCCTGCTTCCTTTTGGTGTCCCTATAGAGCCTGTGTCCCTTCCGCCATAGATACTCATTCTCTCAGCCACTCCAGCACCTCATCCTCATGTTCCTCCTCGATGTTGTATTGCCTCCTCTCCCGTTCTCGCATATGCCTCTTCCTCCTTTTGGCAGGACCACATGGGCCCTCATCAGAGGGGCTTCCAGGTTGTAGGGGCTGCTCCTCCACACCAGCACCAGCAGCACCAGCAGGACCAGGATCATCATCAGCAGAGTAAGCACCAGCAGCACCAGCAGCACCAGCAGGACCAGGAGCACCAGCAGGACCAGGAGCACCAGCAGGACCAGCAGGACGAGGAGCAGCTTCAGCAGAGCACCAGGAGAAGCACCACCGCCAGAAGCAGCATCAGCAGAGTAAGCACGAGCAGAAGCACCACCGCCAGAAGCATCATCAGCAGAGTAAGCACGAGCAGAAGCACCACCGCCAGAAGCATCATCAGCAGAGTAAGCACGAGCAGAAGTACCACCGCCAGAAGCAGCAGCAGCAGCTCCTCCAGAAGCAGAAGCAGCAGAAGCCCCAGCCACAGAAGAGCGAGCCTGTGCTGCAGAAGCCCCAGCAGAAGCAGAGTGAGGGCCAGGGGGTGGGAAGGTGACCCTGTCCCTCTTGCCAGGGCTGGCAGCAGATGGCTGAGGCTTTCTCTTCTTCCCCATGGTTGTGGGGTTGCTGGCTGGCAGGCAGGCAGGCAAGCAGGCTGGCAGGCAGCAAGGCTGGCAGGCAGGCAGGCTGGCAGGCAGGCTGGCAGCAAGGCAGGCAGGCTGGCAGCAAGGCAGGCAGGCTGGCAGGCAGTCGATGTATCGGGCAGCAGGTCTTTCCTCTGAATGGTGACCTGCTTGCGAGCTGCTTCCCTTTATATCCGTGGGGCTGGCGCAATGCATCCTCCCCGCATGCGCAGTGAACGCTAGGCATCCGCTAGGCTTCCACTCTGCATCTGCTTCATCCGCTAGGCTTCCACTGTGCATCCGTTTCATCCGCTTGGCATCCGCTCTGCATCCGCTCTGCATCCGCTCTGCATCCGCTCTGCATCCGCTCTGCATCCGCTCTTTCCGTTCCGCGTCCGCTTTGCTGTGCTCCCCCGGAAGCCTTGCGGATGTGCTATCCACTTTCATCCACTTCCATCCGCTAGGCTTCTGTGGACCATCCGCTTTCCATTCACCCTGCATCCTCCCCCCGTCTATTCCTTTCTGTGTTGTCCGCTCTGGTTATGCAAATTCGGGGCACTTTTGAGAGCAGATAACAACGGATGGAACATTTTTCTCATCCGCTGTGTCCTTTTTACAAACGTTTTGCATCTGTCGGCCAGTGTGACAGGGCCTTAACCTGTTTGTTTCAAATCCAAGATCTCCCCTTCCAGTACCTCCAATAATAAGCCAGTATTTTCCAGTTCTCAGATGTTTGCTGTGGACATCTGCCACCCACTTTGCAGTATCTCCCTCATAACGCAGCTGTCACTGCCCTGACCGTGGCCCACTGGAGACTGTTAGAGGTGCAGGTGGCTGATAATTTTCCAACCAAACTGTGGCCCTCAAAAGCAGTGGCTCCGATGACAGATGAGGTGCCAACTGCCCCCCCAGCTCCACTGGCTGCTGCCTGGAGGGAGGTGGGCTGGCTGTAGTTGAGGGGGGGCATCCATTGGGTTGTCCGCTATCTACCAATCTAGTTGCCTCATTGGCTGGTTTGTCCACTGAACTCTGTCAAGAAGGAGCCCAGTATCGGTCACCTCTGATTGTATCTCCTGAGATCTTCTGTGACCCCCATCTAGCTGGAGCTTCAGGCTGGCCAAGCAGAACTGGGCAGATGGCCCCACTAGCAGCCAGCTGGATTGCAACTGCACCTTCTCGGCAGCTGATGCCCATGGGTCCAAAACTTGACAGAGGGATCCAAGCATCATGAAAACTGGTTTCATCAAACTGCTCCCACAGCAATTTGAATTGTTTGGCTGCTGAGTGTGAAGGAATAGTTCCATTCCCCATCTTCGTCACCCTCTGACAGGTGTCACTCCTGCCACATCAAGTGGCTGCCAGACAAATTTGGTATCGGTAGCAGGGCCCCTCCTGGGGTGGCTGTACATGCTAACCCTAACCCTCAAAAGTAGCAGAAAAATATGGATGGACATCTCTCCACCTGGATAGTAGGTGCCACTTGGAATGGTCGACAGTCTGCTTGGATGTTGTGCTGTCCCGATATATGCTCCACCTTGATGGACTGAAGATGCTTCTCTGCCCAGTGGCAAAGTCTTTCGATCTCCCTCATGAGGGACTGAATGTCGATTTATGTGGGCCTTGGGGGCCACATTGTTTGTGAGGACAAAGATGTACTGTTTTGAACCTTGTGTTGGAACTGTTGGGCTGCCCAGAGTTCCAGTCAATTGATGCTGCACTTTATATCTGTTGGAATCCAGTGACCTTTACTAGGGATTGACAATGAGCTCTCCAGCTGTAGAGGCTGGTGTCAGTTGTAATTGTCACTCGGTGTGGCTCTCTGAAGAGGCAGCCTTTGGCGATGTTCCTGGAGGTCCACCATTGGAAGTGAGCAAAGGAGTTTGGATGGGACCATTAGCTTTGGTCATGAAATTGCTCATTTGAGAGAAAAACCTTGCTTGTCGTCATGTCGATGATGGCGCATGGCAGTTGGGTAATCAGTGTTAGATGGCTTTTGCCCAGGTTTACTGAAAAATCCATGGTCCTGAGGAACTCGGAGTATCTGTGCTTGCATTTGAGGCGATGATTTGAAGTAGAATATTGTCTAAATAACACTGTGGCTCTGTGTTGCTGTGGCTCCCAGTTGATTGGCACCAATTCTTCAGCTCATCGTCAACCGGGTTCCTCTGCAGCTGTTGGGCCCCACCTCATGCCTGCCTTGCCCTCCATTCTTTCTTCCCTTTCCCCGCCAAATGAAAACCTCTCCCTGAATGGCAATCCCGAGATCGCCCCATCATACGCTCACTGTTTCGGGAGTTGACTTCGATGACATTCTCATTTTTACTGAGATGCTGGAAGAGCACATCAAACTGGTTCGCTTGAGTGTTCATGAAACTATTAATGGCAAATCTGTATGCTAAATTGTCTTAAGCGCAAATTCCACAAATCCAGCCTAGACTACCTAGGACATAGGTTAGGTAGAGATGGATCCAGGAAACTGGCAACCCCTTTGAACTAATAAGCAGCTCCAAAGCTTCCTGGGGTTCACTAACTTCTGCATTTCCACGTTTGCAGACATCACTCTCCCAATCACTGAACTTCTAAAAACGGATCCTAGAATGCCAAAAGACATTCAAATGCTCAAAATGGCAGATGTTTTTCTCCCTCACTTGTTAAATGAGGAGGTCCAATTTTACTTCAAATGCCTTCATGCTCAAAATAGATGTTTTTTCCTCCTTCACTTGCTTAATGAGGGGATCCAATTTTACTTCAAATGCCTTCATATGTGAATGCATATCACAGATGAGCTTCCCCTTCCTTGGAAGTTGCACATTGAAACTGTTGAGTAGTTCTATTACATCTGTCAGAAAGGCAAAGTGCCATTTCCATTCCTCATTTTGGAACTCTGGTACATCTTTGTTTTTTGAAAGCAGAAACCTCTGAAAGTAGTCATAAAAATGTTTCAGAACTCTCTCCCAACTCAGCCAACAGACTTTGTGTGGTACAGCATTTGGCTCAGATAGAAATTCCTGAAACTGTCTGGTTCAGTGCATGCTAACAAACAACAGCCAATCAGAACAAACCTCTTTTTCCACTTAAACAGTAGACCTGAGTGAAAACTTCAGTTCACAACAGTTCATGTTCAACATTCTGTTCATAAAAGTTTTGTCGGGATGGTGTTTCTCAAAAGAAATTCTGGAACTTAGTTTCCTATGATGTCTTTCAACGCATCACTTTTAATTGCCTCCCTTTCATCATCTTACCCCGATGACTGCTCCTCAGTGAGCACATTAGACTGCTCATTCTGGAGTGCAATGAGTTTGTCCATTGTCAATTCTTCACTGTGATCTTTGACCAGTTCCTCAATGTTGTCACTGTCATCAATCCTGTTACCCATGAACACAATCTCCTCCACAACAGGGGGCTCAAATCCTTCAAAATCTTGCTCAGCAACGCATCCAGGCCAAAATTTCTTCCACAATGAGTTCAAGGTCCCGTACATGACGTCTTCCCGGGCTTTGTCGATGAAGTTAAACAATATTAAAATAGTTCTAACAGAATTCTCTCATCATCAAAGATGTCTCTTCGGTCATATTAAAACACCTGGTATGCAGCTTCTTAAAGTTGGAAATTACTTGTTGGTCCATGGGTTGCAGAAGAGGAGTCATGTTTGGTGGGGGGAGAGAAACTTGACCTCAATATTATTAAGTCACACTCATCGTCCATATAGTCAACCAAACTTGGAGGGTATGCTAGTGCATCGTTCCTCAGAAGAAAGCATCTTTCAGGCAGATGTTTGTTGGAAAGGTACTTTCTCCAGCAGGAGCAAAAGCCTCATGCAGCCATTCCAAAAACAAGCTCCTTGTGACCCAACCCTTCATATTAGCCCTCCACATCACAGGCAGTTTGGCCTTGTTCAACTTGTTCAACAAGATTCTCATATTGGTAGCAGTTTAATTTTTAGATTGCCATGCATTTGCACACAGCAGAAGGGTCAATCATTGGCTTGTGGTTGGGCATAGCCTTCTTATGTGTTATAGGTCCCCTTTGGCATCTTTTTCCAAAACAATCCCATCTCGTTGCACTTAAACACTTACACTTGTTGTGGGATATATCATTCAGCCTCCACTAATCTTTTGTGAACTCTTCCATGGCAGCGTCAGAGATAGCAGCCTCTCCATACCTTACATCATTATGAATACCACTTATGAAACTTTGCAAACCATCCTCTACTGGCTTTAAATTCATCACCTCCACTTGAAGAAGGGTGTTTTCTGATGCAAATGGGGCAGTTGGTATATTTACCCAAGAACATCCTTTTTTTTTTCAATGAATTTTATTTGCAATGGATTAAAAAGATAGAAACCTTACGAGTATACAGAAATAAAAAATAGTAAACATACTAATAGGAGAGTAAACATTTCTTTATATTACATTTAATGATAGGTTTGATAGTTCATAACAATAACTTAATTGGCAGATATACCTTATGTTATCAATAACATTAATAAGTAACACGTTACTCTACTATTGCTATTGGATTATAACTATTTAATCATTAGAACCTTCATAATGTTATATATTTTATATATTCAGTGTAAACAACTATATATAATATGTTTCCTGGGCTTTAATTTATTCTGTACATTCTTTTTCTTGCCGTTCTACCCAATTGTATGTACCATTAATCCCAGATCAAGTCTGAATCATCCTTCCCATTTAATTTGAGTGTGAGCCTCTCCATTTTGGCACATTCATAAATTTTTTGAACAATGTGTATTGGTGATACATTGGGCCTTTTCCAATGTTGCACCAAAGAAGTGCCACTGTTAGTAAGTAGATGATCAGGTATCTCACTTTGGGACAATAGTCCCCTTTAATCATCCCCAGGAGGAACAGTTCCACTCCAGTCCGCGTTCAATCCTTTCTTCTATCCATATTCTTATCTTTGTCCAATATTTTTTAATCTCTCAGCATGTCCACTAAGGGTGGAAATAGATACCAAATTTCTCTTTACATTTCCAACAGCTTGAGTTTGCTGTTGGATATATTTTAGCTAATCTAGAGGGTGCCAGATGCCATCTTTATATCATTTTATATAGATTTTTGTTGTATGGTATTGATTTTGTTAATGTAAGATTCCTTTGCCAGATGTCCTCCTAGTTGTCTGGATCTATATTATAAATTAAGGTTTTTTTCCCAGGCTAGCCATTGATTCTTTCACAATTTCCTCAGCCAATTCATATTCTAGTAGGTGATTATATAATTTAGATATCATTTTCTCCGGGCCCAGAATATTTTATCTTAATTGAGTGGCTTTTATTTCAAATCCATAATCTTTTACATCCCTATTATATCTCATTTTTATTTGAAAAGTAGGACCAATTGTCAATAATTATTTCTTGGGTTTCTAACTCCTGAATCGATTTAAGCTTTCCCTCATTGTCTAGCATTTGGTGGCATTTGAGCTTTTTGCTAATGTCCATTGTGTTGGGCTGGAACATCGCCTCCATTGTTGAATGCCACCTTGGAATTTTAGTGTAGGGGCTCCTTCTAATATCTGTCCAAAGTTTAATCAGAGATTTACGTATAGTGTGTCTGGAGAAATATGAATGGCTTTTGTTGTTTGGGTTCCACAAAAATGCGTGCCACCCTATTTGTAAATCATGGCCCTCAAGTGCTAGGATTATTTTATTTCCCAATTTATTCCAGTCCTTTATCCACACTAGTACCGCTGCTTTGTAAACCGGTCTCCCCAGTAGGAAGTCCAAAGCCACCTCTACTCTTTTATTATCTTGTAGATATATTTTTTTTATTGTTTTTTCCCTCCCAAAATAATTTCATAACAATTTTGTCCAAATCTTTAACGAAATTTTTTATCAAATAATATTTGAATTGTTTGAAATAAATACAAAATTTTGGGTAGGACATTCATCTTGATTGTTGCTATTCTACTTAATAATGATATTTGCATTTTACTCCAATTCTCCAGATCCTTTCTAATTTGTTGCAATAATTTGATATAGTTGTCCTCCCTCAGGGTTGATGCACTCGGTCTTAGCCAAATGCCTAAATATTTGATCTTATTCAATATTTTGTTAATCCTATCATTTCCTTTTAATTCTTTCTGTTTACTGTTGGTTAAGTTTTTAACTAGAATTTCCTTGTGAATTTTTAATTTTGCCAATTTTGCCCAATTTTATCTATTTCGTTTAATAATACTGGTCCCGAATCTATTGGTTCCTCTATGACAAATACCATGTCATCCGCAAATGCTTGTAATTTGTACTCTTGACACTTAATTTTTGTTCCCTTAATTTCTTTGTTCGATCTAATTCTGTCCAATAATATTTCCAGAATTGTTATAAAAAGCAGAGGTGACAGCAGGCATCCCTGCCTGACACCCTTCTTTATCTCAAAAGGTTTGGTAGCTTCTCCATTTATCGGTACATTTGCCTTTTGTGTGGCATAAATTGAATTTAGCATTTTTCATCAGATTAGTTTTGTATTTCAGGAAATCCCAATTAAGATTGGCCTTTTGTGCATCCAGGAAAACAAGAGCCACTTGGATTCCTGGGTGCAAGTTCAACAAATTCTAATATATCTATTATCGTTCTAATATCTAATCTCATGGGAAGGAATCCATTTTGGTCAGGGTGAATTTTGTCATTGAGCACGAGAGAGTCCAGGATATCATTGAGCTGAGTGCCAAAGTGTAAAAGCCAGCCCCTGCTGCTGGTCCACCAGCTTTTTCGACAAAGAAACTTGATAGACATAGCATCTCTCTGGAAAACTAAACAGTGTGAAGAACCCTTGCCAACCAAGACCAGATGAATACAGGGTGGAGCTGGACTCGCAGCATGTATAGAAAGGGCGTTCTCAGGTAAATATATCAACGCCTATTATCCACGCTGCTACAAGAGTCCAGGAATGGGATATACCAAAGCCTGCATGTTGAAAGGAGGGTCATCATCTGGTCTGCTCAGTCCAAAACTTGTAAGAACTTTTTGAAGCACCCTTCTGCCAAATGCCACTTCTGCAGAGGCGAAGAAGTTCACACGATAGTGCTGGATAAATGGAGAAGGCGACACCCAGGTAGCCGCCCCTCAATGGACACCTGGGTAGGCCAGGCTGCTGAGGTTGCTGCACTCCTAGTACAGTGGGCTGTGAGCTTCTTGGGAATTGAGAGAGATAAGGTTTCATAAGCAATGGAATACAAGCCCTGATTCATCTGCCCATCATGGATGGGGAAACCTTGCTCCCCAAGGAAGCCGGTTGGAATGACACGAACATCGTTTCTGTGTTGCAAAAGGGAACAGTACATTTAATATAGGTATGAAAGGCTCTCCTCAAATCCAAAGTATGCCACTTACTTGTGTTTCAACTTATTGAGGGTTAGGGCAGAAATCCAGTAGGACTATTATGCCTTGTGCCTATGGAACCAAGAATTAATCTTTGGAAAAAAGATAGGGTCTAAATGTAATACTACTCTGTTCTCATGAATGATGCACAAATCTGATCTCACAAACATGGAGGTCCACAAGGCTCAAATGGGTCATGGCCTGGATTACCTTTGGGAGATCCCAAGTGGGATATCTATGAACTACCAGGAGATGCAGATTGGAGGCTCCCCTCAAAAATCTACAAATTGATGGGGGTGATAGGATAGAAAGGTAAATTATCCCTCAACAGCACTGAGGACAAAGCTGCCACCTGAGGGCGGAGTGTTTGGCAAGAGCCTTTCCTGTAGGAACATCAGCACATCTGGGACTGAAGCAGATGTAGGGTCCCAGGCTACCTTAGAACACCAACTGCAAAAAGCTCTCTAGATGGCATCATAGATGCAATTGGTTGATGCCCATAGTCTCTTTCAGAGATTTCCACTCAAGCCCCATTTGGCCAACTGGAACCACTGAGGTTCTGGATGGAGCATGGCCCCTTGGCTGAGGGAACATTTCACATTGCCTTTGATCACAAAGCAGATCTTAATGATAAACAACCATTTTGTAACTTACCAACTACATGATGCCAAATCCCAGCCGCTCCCCTCCAGGGGAACCACACCCCAATTTATTAAAAATCCACCATTTTGTTAAAAATAAATAAATAAACCAATCCATTTATTTAAACATAGAAACAATTTATTCAAATACAGTTATGCCATCCTTTTATATGGAGATGTTAAAAGGTTCAGCTGATCAGAGGCTTCTCTTGATCCCACTCAAAAAGAAGACCAGAGTGAAGACTTGCTGGATGCAACACTCCTTTCGCCCTGATCGTCTCAGTCCTGCAGTTGGTGGCAATGGGGAAGGACCTGTTATCATGCCGGAGCCTTCCACCGGGGTGGTGTTGACTCTTCTCCACGGCCGATCTCTGCTGGCAGTGGGAGGGGACCTTGGGTGTCAATGGGATGTCCTGGGAAGACGGTGAGCAGGATTTGGTCAACAGTGGTGCGGCTTCTCCAGGTAGGGCCCCCGTGAGAGACTGTTGTTTGGGCGTTGACCTTTGAGGGACTTCGGTGTTGTCCCACTCTGTCCACGACTTCAGCCTCCCTGTGAAACGGACCTGCAGGGGCACTCCAATGGCTTCTTAGTTGGTCCACGTGCTGGTGCTATAACTGTCCGTCGGCCAACCTTATTCTATATGATTTAGGGTCTGTTTTCCACCCACCCGAGCAACTCTAGGGGATTCAACGTGTATTGCGGGAGTAGACTTGAGTCCCCAGGCCTGAATTCCCTCACTCTGCTAGTCGAGTCTAGGGATGCCCTGGGTGCGTAAGTAAAATGCAACTTGTCAAAGGATATTCATAGTCTCCTTCCCATTAATAATTCAGCTGGGGTAAGGTTGGTGGCTGCACTATGGGTCGTGTGCTAGATTAATAGGTACTGGGTTACCTTGGTAGACCAGTCCCCATCCGCCATTCTTCCCAGGTCTTCTTTAGCCTGCTGCTAATGTCCCTTCATTTGGTCCAGAGTTTTAACAAACTGCCTCTTAAGTGCAGCATGTCTCCTTTTTTCAGCCTTTGGTTCAGCTTGGGAAATTTTCTTTGGAGTGAAGGCTCCATGATCAAACAAGGGCTGGAAGTGCTGGAAGCAACCCTCAATATGTGTCCCCTGATCTCACTGGGATCATTCTCTCAGAAATATTGCCACAGGATAAGACAAACCAACGCTTCTAGTCAATTAAAATGACTGCCAGCCTCGTGCTTTGTGCTGAGGTAATAAAATGAGTGCCTGCACAAGGAGAAATTGTTGGAGAGCCTTTGTCACTCTGTAGGCTCTAAGTGCCCTGAGCAAACAGAAACCCAGGAGCAAAATTTTTAGCCTCCGAGCAGCTGTGTGTCAGAGGCTTGAGATCAAACCTGCAACCTTTTCCAGCTAATTTTTAGCTACATTCCTTAACTCTGCTTCCAAGACAGGAAGCTCATTTTGACTAGGAGCTGGGTCAAAGCTGGGGAATCTGGCCTACAGGCTGTCCTTTTATACAGCAGACTCAGCTTTATGATGTGCAATCCTGGACTCTCAAAGTCCATCCTGGACTCTCAAAGCAGCATATAGGGGAATGGTTTGTTTACTGCAATGTCTAGGGTTTGGAGATATGCCGTCATTCCTGATGGAATCATTATTTGATCCACTCTTCTCTGTGCAACGAAACGCTTCATGTCTTTGTCATGGTGAGTGCTGGCTGCATCCCATATCAGCAAGCCTCTTTGGCACATCGCCCAAGTGGCAGTACTAACTCGACCCACTTCCATAAGTATGCACCAAGCCTTTTCACTTTCAAGGACATAAGTCCCTGAAACACATTCAATCTTATTTTTTACCCTTGGCAATGACGAAGTGCCATTTTGCTCCCATCCAAGTGAATTGCCAAGATACACGTAATACATGCACTTTCATATCCAATGGATGGAATTTAAATTGACATGGCACCCCTTTTATCAATCATTATTTGAGCCTCTTGATCCCCCCTGTGTGTGCGTATGCATGCAGGTGTGTATTCAGAGACTGGGAAAAGTCAAAGTTGTGAGCGGCAGAGGCTAGAGGAATCTTGATAAATTCCATGCTACAAGCATTGTGTTCCCCATTCTCGTGGGGAAAATCTCTTCCAGTCCACCCGCTCTTATCTCTAATTTCTGCCGTTTCTAATGGATGCCACTGGTGGTCTAAGCTGAAGGATATTGGTTTGCCCTTGTATTCCCCCAATGTGCCGTCGAACATGTCTGTGAACTCTACTCAAGTCCTTGGCCTTAGCATGGATAGCTGTGACTCCCAGCCCCAAGGATGCAAACCAGTCCAGTCCTAAAAGGATCCCATGGTGATGACTAACGATAGGTATCCAGCAAACTAGCCATACTTTTAAGAATTTGCCACTGCCTGCAGTGGGAATATTGTTTGCCTGATAGTCCAGGAGCCTTACACGGCTGGGCTTCAGTTTCTGTTTCTTCTTGTCTATGATGTCATCTAGTGTGGTTTGTGATATGGTCGTAGCCCACCCTATATCCACCTTCATCCTGCATGGTGCCTCTTTGATGTCAACAGCTCCTGGATTGGTGTCTTATTGTTTCCACGGGTTATGGGTTTGTGCAGACAGTGAAACAGTTCTTTTCCCTGGTTTGAGCTGCCTTTCTCTGTGTTTGGAGGCATGGCTTCTGGGAAAGCTGCACAGCAGACATGTGCTAGGTGTCCCTTTTTTCCACACTACCTGCAGATAGTGTTTTTATGACAGCACGCTGCCCTCGGGTGGTTTCCCCCACAACTCATGCACTGCACCATCTTAGGCTCCCCATCGATGTCACGCCTGGGGGAGGGGGCCATTCACATTTTGTGCATGTCTTACTATCGTCTGCATCCTCATCTCCCCCATGGTCTCAGTTTCCTTGCGATGGACTCTGGCAGCCCAGTTTACAGTTTTCGGGCTGTTTGACTTTCGTTACTCATTAGCAGGTCTTGGAAAGTCTCGTTCAGGTTGCAGAATTCTCAATACAAGGCAGCATTTCAGAGCACAGACATATAGCAACTTGTAGACTCCCTCCATTTGGTCCCTCCTGTAAAATGTGTGTCGCTTTGCAATGCAGGAAGGTTTGGGAGCATGGTGCTAGGTCAGTTTCTATTGACATGGCCTAAGGGACTGTCTGCAGGAGGGGGGGGGATCTGGAGCAATGATGGCGCGAGTCGTCTCGAAGACTTCCTGCCACAATTGCTAAGGAAGATTGTTCTCTTTCGGTTTGTCTGTAATGTTGGTAAGCTCATTTTCCTCTGAGCTGAAGTCAAATTGTACTAAATAAGAGTCCCAAGTTTCTAATTCCAGGTCGAAAGAGGTGACCTTATTAATAACCTTTAATGGATCTAGCCAAAATTAACTTTAAAAAATGTTTATGGTCAGAGTAATTCTTTTATTGTAGAAATGTAAACTTTTACATTATGTCTATGTTCTCTCTTAAGTACATCATTCTTCCAGGGGAGAGACGAGAGAGTCAAAACCAAAAGTACTTTTTACACCTGGTGGGAGGGGAATGTGCAGTGATGCATCATGGAACTTGTATGCTTAACACAAGGGATGGCAATATCAATGTTTTCTTAAGTAATAAAGCAGTTGGACATTTTACCTTAACAATTCCCCTTCTAAGGTCGAACTGTTTTATCATTGATGGAACATTAACGTTCATACGCTATTGTGTATGAACACTATTTATATAATTATACAAGTTTCTTTGCCAGGTATGAATGTTGTTTTGAGGGAAGAGATTTGGTCAAAATATCTACAGTTTGTTCCTTAGTCTCACAATGTACAGCTTTTATGAATCCAATTTCTGACAACTGTCTCAAGTGCTTGTACTTAATGTCGATGTGTCTTGATCTGTGGCTTCCAGCATTGGCTTTGGATATATCTATTGCTGCTTTATTATCCTCCTGAATGATTATGGGGTATGAAGGTTCTTTCCAAATGTCCATCAATAAATTGTCGAACCAAATTAATTTATTTGTGGCATTTGATAAACAAATTTGGCTTCTGTAGTTGAAGTTGATATAAGTTTTTGTTTTCCGGTATACCAGTGGCTAGGACTATCATTCAGAAAAATACCCTGAAGTACTTTTTTTTGTATTTTGACATTTCCAGCCCAATTGGCATCTGCGTAAAATGAAGGTGTGCTCATGTATTTGGATTAAGCGATGTATTTGGATCAACGGTATGTTTCAAATATCTCAATAATCTTTTGATCGCATTCCAGTGGTACATTTTTGTGTTATTTACGTGTCTTGAGAGTAAGTTGACTGATAGTGGTATGCCTGGTCTAGTCCAATTGGCTATATAAAGTAACGAACCAATTGTAGATCGATAAACTGTATTGTTCTTAAATACCTCATCATCATTAAACATGTTCTTTAGGAAGTCAGTTTGCATGGGGGTACATGATGGTTTGGCATCAGACATATTGCATTTCTCCAGTAATTCTAATACCTTTTCCTTTTGTGATAGTATTGAAACACTATGTGATTCAGTAATCTGAACTCCTAAATATTTATTGATTTTTCCCAAAGATTTCAATGAAAAATGTTTTTGAAGTTTTTTGTTGAATTGATCACATTTAAATTTACTTTTACATATGTATAATATATCATTGACACAGACAAGTACTGTTTCACATATACCTTGTTCCCTTTTAATAAATACACATTTGTCAGCTGATGTGGCGGTGAAACCTATTAGTCTTAAAGTTTTGGGAAAACAATCATACCACCTCGTACCTGATTGTCGCAGATCATATAGACTTTTATTGAGTAACCAATGTTTTTCCTTCATTACAGTCAATTCCTGGTGGTGCTCTGACATATAATTCCTTATCTAATGGTGCATGTAGGTACGCTGTTTGTACATCAAATTGATAAGCGTGTTCATTTAAAATTAAGGCAATGACTAAGACTGTCTTAACACACTCTGCCCTCACTGAAGGTGATTAAGTGTCTATGTAATCGTCTGGAAACTTTTGTGAGAAACCTAGTGCCACCAGTCTTGCTTTGTATAGATTTTTGGAATCCTCTAAGGGTTTTATTTTGTATAACCACCTGGTACCGATAATTTTTGTGTTCTCTGGAACCTTTGAGAAGGGGGTATAAACTTCTAGTTTTTTAATACTTTCCATCTCCCTCTGCATGGCCTCTTTCTATTTTAGCTGTTCATTTGGTGGGAGTGGGTATATGTCATTATAATTTTTAGGTGTAGTTATGGTGGTATCAATAGACATCACATAGTCCCTAAAGCCCGTCCCACTGCACTTACGGATGCAAAGAGGATGTAAAATGTTAAAAAAAGCTTGCCATCCGTTGGAAAACGCTATGCATCCGTTGTGTACTCACTGCATACGTGTTTCATACGCTCTATCCGTCAAGCATCCATCCACTGCGATTTCATCCATGCAAGAAGTTTTGAGCTGCACAAAACTTTGTGAATGGATGAACTTTCCGCCACCTAAGATGTACATCCGTGACATATACATGCAACAAACGTTCTATGTCCGTTATCATGCGTTAAACATCCGCAGTATCCTCTCTGCATCCTCTGGCCATCCCCTCAACTCACATCCGCTGCAGCTGAAAACGGAAAGAGGGAGGAAATGAAAGGTGCACGGAACGTCTACACAGCGTTAGTAGCACGGAAATAGGATGTAAGCGTATGCATCTCATATATAAAAGATTAAAACGGACAAAATGTTTATCTGGAATGTATCTCGGATATTTAGGATGTCTGCAGTATGTCTACAGTATGTAGAAGGACACCTAGCGGACTACCGATACTTCCTATAAAAAGGGGGAGAAAATCATCTGGATCTCAGTATGAGTCCAGCAGCCGTGGTGTACAGACCTCTTCACCCTTGATCTTGGTCTTCCACATCATTCATTGTTCTCCACCATGGATCATGACACAGTTCTTATGAAAGCTGTGATCATTCATCACCAGAACCAAAACCTGTTCAGACTGTTTCACCTTTTATACAGAAGGAGACGTCCAAGAGCTGTGTGGGTCCGAGGATGGATCGGGAGAAGAGTGGAGTTTGGACTGTATGACCAGTTGATGGTGGAGCTGAGGAATGAAGACCCTCGTGCATTCCATCACTTCATGAGGATGCCACCAGCCATGTGTGATGAACTTGTACAGCGTCTGAGACCCAGGTTGACCAAGCCTAGCACCAACTTCCATGCCAACCTGGACCCTGGACTGAAGGTGGCACTGACTCTGCGCCACCTGGCCTCTGGAACCACATACAGAAACATGCAGTATGTGTGGAGGGTGCCACACAACAGCATCAGCAAAGTGGTCAGAGAAGTGGTGCAGGCCATCATCGAAGAATACGTGGAGGAGCTCCTCAAGTGCCACACCACTGAACAGGGCTGGAGGAAACTTGCAGAACAGTGGTATCAGAGGTGGAACTTTCCCCACACCGTTGGAGCCATAGATGGGAAGCATGTGGCCTGCAAAGCTCCAGCCAATTCTGCGTCCACTTATTTCAACTACAAGGGCTTCTTCAGTATCATCCTCTTTGCCATGGTTGATGCTGACTACAAGTTCATGTACATCGATGCTTCAGGCAACGGGTTAGCTTCACATGCCCAGGTATACAACGCAAGTGACCTCAAGGATGGGCTGGAATGCACCTCCTCATGGGTTTTCCAGATCCAGACCCCCTACCCAACGACACACAAGATGTGCCCTTCTTCAATGTGGGTGATGACGCCTTCTCCCTCAGAATCTACCTCATGAAGCCCTACATTTCAAGATACCTCACCCGTGAAGAGAGGATCTTCAACTACAGGCTGTCCAGGGCAAGACGGGTGGTGGAGAATGCCTTTGGCATCCTGGCCAACTGGTTCCAGATACTTCTCACCACCATGCAGCATGAGCCACGTACTGTGAGGAGCATCGTGGAAGCTTGCTGCATCCTGCACAATCTCATGCGCACCCACTACCCAGTGTTGCAGAACAGACTTGTGGACCGTCAACAAGGCAATGGGGACATGGAGTCTGGTAAATGGAGGCAAGGACGTAACCTGATAGACACTGTGGATCTACAAGGCCCCAACAGAGATTCATGTGAAGAGAAGAAGCAGCGCAACCTCCTGAGACACTGGTGCAACTCCCCAGCTGGAGCAGTGGAGTGGCAAGATAGGATGGTAGATGTTTAATGGATGCTTCCTTGAGCCTGTCGCATAACACTGATGAGATTGTGCCATGTATTTTGAGTGGTCCTACAGTGAATAGGGCATTAATAAAGAGCTTTCTTTATTTTAAAATGTGTGGATCAATGAATAAATTGTTATTGATAATAAAGGTCCATATGTGTGCCAGCTGGGATGGGGGACCATATAGTCCCACTATGCTTGCACTGCAAGTTTATCTATCCCACAACTATCCTTATCTATCCCACAAGCATGAAAAGGCTTAACCATTTGTTAAAAGTTTTCACCAACACTTTACTAATGTAATAAAATGAACCAAGTGTCTTAAGCAAAGATAACCTTTATTAACTGTCTTAGGTAAACTTTATGACTTTATTAAAAAAGCAAAATGAACCAAGTAAAGTGTTTTAAGCAAAGATAAAGTGAACAAGTAAACAACTGAGTCTCTGATACTATTCTCAGTCACTCTGAGTCATGTCCATGATCTCAGCTGTTAAGCGGGCAGGGACTGTGGAGGTGGCTGTGGCTTGAGTGCTTGCCTGAGGCGCCATTGGGGTGCTTGGCCCCGAGGGTACAACAGGGGATGGTGTGTTCAGGAAGCTGTCCGAGAGCTCACTCAGTCCCGTGAGGTTGAGAGGCCCCTCATCAAGGACCTGAGATGTGAGGCCCAAGACTGATGACAGATTGTCCGTTGACGGGCTTTGTTAAGCCTGGGTTCCCCAACCAGGGTTAGGTAGACAAGCTAAACAGAATGTGCAGCGTTAGTCAGATAGGCACACAGATAAATGAGTGAGCTAAGCTTGTATGTTTATTAACATACAGTAAAAATAACAGATACGCTTGTGCTATCAAGAATATATTTTATTCCAGTATAAGTTTATAGCATAGTCAAATAACAGTCCAATAGTCATGTATCATGTAGTCAGTCCATTCAGGGGTATTCAGTTAGCAAAGTCCATGTAGAATATCCTATGTCAGTTCACTTACAAATCAGTCCTTTGTTGTCTCTCCCGTTCGAGCAATGCAGTCTGGATTCCAAGCAGTAATCAGGGATCATCAAAGCCAGAGAGAGAGAGCAAGCCGTAGTCTTGCTACTTTTATATTGTTTTCTTAACCACTCCTTTAATTGCTATTTCACAGTTAAAGCTGCATACACTCTAACATACACTAACTATGATTCATAGTTATTATTTCACCTAAACCAGTTAGGGTAAACAATGTTATCCCTAACAGGCTTGGCTGTGGGGTGGAGGAAGGAGGAATGTAGTGGGACTGTCTGGTCTGCAGCTGGGTGAGGATTGAAGTCTGTGGCGTGCGATGAACCTGAGCCAGGACTGGGAAGGTCTGTTTTTGCTGTGGGAAGTCCTGGTAGTCGTAGCCTTAGTAGGTGAGGGGCTGTTGAAAGCCATGGAAGGGCTGCTTCATCACCTGGGCTGGAGGAGCAGACCTGGACTGGGTAGGAGCAGCTTCAGCTGGGCCTTGAGGGTTGTGCAGAAGTTCTGTTATCTTCAACTTCATCATCTGGTACTGGGCCTCGGGCAGGTCCCTGAGGGTGTGGCTCATGTAGGTGATGAAGGTGTGGTGGCCCAAGGATCCTCTGTCCAAGTGGACCAGCTGATAGAGAAGTTCTGTGATGGTCTTCATTGTGTCCCTGATCTCCAACAGGACACTGTGGTTCTGGCCCTCCAGTCTGCCTCTCTCCCTGCATCCTGTGGAGGTGGGGGTGGGGGTGGGTTGGTCTCTGGTGGCTGCTGCTTCTTCCTCCATTTGTGACAGGGGATCCTCCAAGTCCACCAGCATCGGGAGTGCAGCTGTCGGGGGGTCTCTGCCATGGGGCTCTCTGAAGCCACTTGCCTGGACAGGCTCGCAGGGTCCTGGTTGGAAGAGGACTGGCTGTCTGTGGGCTGTCTGAGGAGGGAGAGGGGTGTCAGAGGGGTTGCTCCTCAGTGGCAGATCTCACCCTCCAGGAAACTGCACTTGGCCATGACGTACATCTCTCGGTCAGTGAGCTTGACAGCGGCCTGCCCGGATTTTTTGAGGTGTAGCTTGCCATACCAGGTGTGCATGTGCTTCCACCATCCCAGGAGTATATCTGCAGTGTACCCCAGGCTCTCTGCCTTGTCTCTCCAAGCTGCCTGCTTCTTCTTGTTATCACGATAGAGTCTGTGGCTCTTTCTCCACAGGTACTCGGTCTCCCTAAGCCATTCCAGCACCTCATCCTCATGGTCCTCGGAAACTGTGTATTTCCTGTCTCCCTTCTCCTTCCCTTGCCTCTTTCTCCCTGTGGCAGGGGCTTCAGCAGGGCCTTCAGGGGCTGGAACAGCAGGCCCTTCAGCAGCAGGGCTTTGAGGGCCTTGGGGCTGGTCCACCACAGCAGCAGTAGCAGGTTCAGAGTCAGTGCCAGGGCGTGGGATGGTGGTTCTGTCCTTCTTGCCAGGGCTGGAATGAGTAGGCACAGGCTTCCCCTTTTTCCCTGACTGACGAACCATGGTGTTCCTGCTAGATGTATGTGGCAGCACGTCTTTCCCCTGAATGCTGACTGCATGCGTGCTGCATCCTTTTATATCTGTGGAGCTGACGCAATTCATACTCCCCGCATGTGCAGTGAACGCTTTGCATCCGATATACATCCGCGCGGCATCTGCTTTGCTTCCTATAGGCATCCGTGATGCATCCGCTTCATCCGCTATGCATCCGCCCCTTCTGCTATGAGTCCATTTTGAAATTCTCCCCCGGAACCCCTTTGGATGTGTCATCTGCTTCCATCCGCTTAACATCCCCGCTACATTCTACCCACGTCCGTTCTTTTCCATTCTTTTCCATTCTGTTTATGCAAATTTTTGCCACTTTTTGGAGCGGATGACAACGGATGGAGCCACCCCTGAAATTTTGCTCATCCGCTGTGTCCTTTATGCATACGTTTTGCGTCCGTTGGCCAGTGGGACCTAGCCTTTAAGGTATTTGGAATTTTGCCCTTATTAGATCTTAGTGATCTCTTGGGTATGTTTTCAGTTGGGATATTTTTTTTCAATGAGTCATCTGAACTGTACTCATCTATACCTTTGGTTTTGAGTATGTGGTAACCTTCCTTCCACTCCCTAACTTTAATGCTATTTTTGTTGGGTTTTGTTTTTATAGTGTGTGTGTGAAGTTGTGTTTGTTTCTGATCAGTTTTGAATGTGTCTTTGCCAATTATTATTTCATTTGAATGAATCTTACTCCTGTTTCTGTTTTCATGGAAATTTGCTGATCTTGATATGATTATCTTGTGATTACTATCCGTGAATCTGTAAGCTTTGGTTTTTGGTTCACAACCAACAAATTTGAGGGTTTTTTTTGATACTTTATCTCCTTTTTGTTTGAGTTGCTTGGATATGTATACGTCAGCAGTTACCCCAAAAACATGGAGATGTGCTAGTGTGGGCTTTTGATTATACATTATTTCGTATGGGGTTTTTCTGTATCACACTTGACCATATTCTATTAAGGGTATAGTTTGAATGTAAGACAGCCTCTCTCCAATATGAAAAAGTTTAATCTGGCATCTTCTAATATGCATCTAACCATCGTCTGTAATACACCATTCCTGCATTCTGCCATACCATTTTGAAAAGCAGAAAGTGGCAAAGTTGTAAAATGTATTAAACCATGTTTATTAATCCAGTCACTGAATTCTTTGGAAAGAAATTCAGAACAGTGGTCTGTTTGATTTTAATGTTATGTTGGATTTCTACCCTCTCATAGAATTCTTTAAACTTGGTGAGTGTTTCCCCCTTGTGTTTGAGGGTATATACGATATCGTATTTACTATGGTTGTCGACAATTGTGAGAAAATATTTTTGTGGCCAATAGAGGGCTTCAAGGGGCCTACTAGATCCATGTGTACCAACTGAAAAATGTGCGTGGTGTTCCTTTTTGATTTTTTTGGTTGGGGTTTTTCTTTTGACTTTCAATTCTTACAAATGGAACATTCTAAATAATTTTCATAATTGTTTACTTTGAGTCCCTCAGAACAATTCAACATCTTTTTCACAACGGGAAAACCAATATGCCCCAACTTTCTATGCAAAATATGGGCACAATTATGATGTAAAGGCTTACCAATTGAAACATGCTTTGAGTCATTTGTTTTGATTACAACATTTTCAACACTTACATTGTTAATATCATCACTTTCCCCTTCTATTTCCCCATCACTTGTGTCACTGCTGGCATTATCATCTTTTTCCTCTCTTCCTTCCCATTCTTAACACCATCATTTGATAAATTGGCTATGATTTGTGCAGTGATATTTATTGTGGGTATAAAATAAGATAACCCACTGGTCACTATAAGGTCCCCGACCTCCTTGCCATCATTGGAAAGTTGGACGGTGCTGTCCTTAAATAACACATCTATTTTGGTACCTTTGCTTAGTTTAATTACAGATA
The DNA here is from genome assembly GCA_015471245.1 of Laticauda colubrina. NCBI lineage: Eukaryota > Metazoa > Chordata > Lepidosauria > Squamata > Elapidae > Laticauda > Laticauda colubrina. The sequence continues at coordinate 12,254,363 of BLBF01000048.1, read as the reverse complement.
GGACGTTATATGGTATTTCAGGTATAAACAGAATTCCCTTGATTCTCCCAAGACCTGGGATGTGGACATCCCCCTTCCCAACCATTTGCATGAATTTTTGGCTGGCAACTTTAATGTTAAATGACACCTTGCTTAAAGAGGTGAACAGCTCTCTATTGCAACTCTATTGTTGCCCCAGAGTTAATTAACCAACACTATTCCCTTATGTTTATGCCAAGATTCAGTTCTACATCTCTGATCCCATTCACTGAATCAGTGTCAATCCTATTGTTCTCCCGACTGGATCTCCTGCTCCTTCTTGGGCTTGGTGATTTTCTATGTTTCGGGTTTACATCGTGTCTTTGGCTACTGGGGCGTCTACCTTGATCTATTTGCCCAGATATCTTTGTCCCTAACCCTAACCTTTCCCTCTGATAACTTGTATAGGATGGCAGGGGATGCTTAATGGGTTCTCTGCCTTTAAAGGCCTTAGGACAATTCTTCTTAAAATGATCTCTCTACCCCACTCCAGGGGAAGGATACTGTAAAATCCCCATTCCTTCCCCACTGCACTAACCTGCATTCCAGCTCTGTTCTCCAGTGCAGAGCAACCAAAGGAGACCCAGCTGATCAGCTGGAAGGCAGCGAATAAATGGGAGCGGAGCCAACCAGAGATGATATTTACTGGTTCTCCGAACTTAAAATTTCCGCTACTGGTTCTCCAGATCGGTCATTAACTCAGCAAGACAACAGAGCTCACTACATCGCACAATCTCCTAAGGAGATTGTATCACCCACAGCACACTTCAACCAAACTTAGCTCAGACAACCTATAGAGCCAGTTGTGATCCCTGCATAACCCCATGGGAGTCTGACAGCAGCCAGTAGAATACATGTTCTTGCACAGGAACAGGAAGTTCAAGTGCAAAGCTCAAGAGGAGATATAAAAAAAAATCCCACTCTCAAACCTGGTTCTGTTCATCTATAAATGGACCCTCTTTCCAATCAGCCTCCAGCCCAATGATTGAAGAGACACATCCTTTCTTTGGAAGGAAAAAGTGTTTCTTGTGTGTTACGACCATTCAAAGTTTCAACTATATTTTAAAAGTGCCTTATGAGAACTGACCTGTATTTATGACACTTTTGTATTTTGTGATCTTCTGACAAGCAAAGTCAATGGGGAAGCCAGGTTCGCTTTACTGTGTCACCAACTGAAGAACTGCAAGGATTCACTTAGCAACTGTGGCAATAATGGCAAAACTCACTTAACTGTCTTGCTTAGCAGTGGAAATTTTGGGCTCAAATGGGGTTGTATATTGAGGACTATTTGTATAGGTACTCTTTAATTTATTTCTAATTGAGCCTATAATTCCAGTCATGGTGGAAACAAACTACCAGTATCTTTTTTGTAGCAGTCATGAAACGTCATGGTCATTAAACAAACCCATTGCTTACTGTGGGACCTTTTTTTGGGCCAAAATCTAAAGTAAATGTTGGTTTCCAGCATAAATCACAGTCGGACACTGCAAGTGGCTGTAAATGTCAGTTGGTTGCCAAGAATCCACATTGTGGTTGGGTCCAGATGTCAGAACTACAAATCTGGTCCTTAACTCCTTTTCTCAGGATGCATTGTAACTTCAAGCAGTCGCCAAGCAACCAATAAGTCAAGGACTCTAATGCATTTAGCTTTCAATTTTCCACAGAAAATAACATATTGTTGACTCATATCTCTATTACTCCTTGCGCTAAACATTGGAAGATCTAGAATTTTGGGTTGCAGAATTTATTATTTCTCCTCCCCCAGCAATTTTAAGAGGGAACAAACACACCATTTTTCCACAGAGTGACACTATCCCTGTGAAGTAGGCTGGCTAAGAATGTGGAGCTTGTCCAAAATCCACCCAGGAAGCTTCTGTGGTTCATCAGGAACTGGAATTTGAATTGTCAAGCTCGCGTGGACTTCAAAAATTTTAGTAATGGGTTCTCTGCCCGGTTGCTGGGTGGGTGTGGCCATGGTGGGCATGGCCTAGTTGGCCACCTGCACCACCGGAGGGGGGAGGGCATTTTTTGCCTTCTTTGGGCTTTAGAGACTTTCCTTGAGTCTCCAGGAGGGCAAAAACCGCTTCCCCGGCCTCCGGAGGTTCTCCGGAAGGTGGAAACAGGCCCGTTTCCAGCCTTCTAGAACTTCCGGAAAGCCTGTTCTTGGCCTTCCCTGAGCTTCTGCGCATCCAAAATGAGCCACGTGGGGACTCCTGCGTGGGGCGGGGTGGGCAGGGCCAACCAGGAATGGGATTTCCCAAAAGCCCAGCAAGCCCACCCCTGATCAGATTGGAAGGGAGCATAGAAGTTTCCTTTTGCCATGCACAAATCACCCTACCATCCTGGAATAAAAGTTATTTTCAGCCAGTAAATCACAGTGATTCTCTTGTTACAGCTTGAAAGCAGTCATTAAATAACCAGCTGTAAATCAAGTACTTGGAAAGTTGCACGGTAGCCTCGAGGTGGAGTGCTCGCTTCACAATCAGGAGGCTGTGAGTTCGATTCTAGGTAGCAGTAGATATTTCTCTCTGGGCACAATGATTTGTCTGCTGTGAACTCTGCATAGGCGTTGGGAAGGGCATCCAGTAAATGCTCAAGTCCATTAAAGTTGCTCTGACTCCACCCCAGTTCAAGGTCATTAAAGAAAAAAAATGACCATTAGAAGTTATTACAGCCTTGGAAAAGGTGCTTTTCAGCTGTCACAAAATTAGCTCTTAACATTGGCTTTTCCACTATCCTGTAGTTGCATGACTTGCAAGTGTTTTTTTTTTTTCATTTTTAATATGGTTGTTAAGCAAATCAAATGGTCATGAGTCCAAATCCATTCTCTCAAATGGAGCTTATTTTGCCAGGAAGTGGTTTGGCCTTATGACCATACAATTTGCTTAATCCTAAAACAACAGCCCAAAAATTGGGTTTGGCCAGTGGTGCCTCAATTTACTACTGCAAGAAGTTATATGTAAAATTCCAGTCCCAATTGTGGCTGTAAATTGAGAATTACATATTTAGAGATATCTGAGGAGATTCTCAGTCATCCAGGTTATCCCAAAAGTGCTTTTTCAAGAAGCAACTGGACTTTCTTATTTTTCCTTGAAGACATTTCACTTCTCATTCAAAAAGCTGTTTCTATTCTGACTGAACTCTCTGAGTCCTTGAGGCCACATCCATCCTCCACCATCTGAAGAACTGAAGAAGCCTCTTGGAGAAGAAGTGAAATGTCTTCAAGCAAAAACAAACTCCAGTTGCCTCTTGAAAAAGCAACTTTGGGATACTTACAGAAACAATAGAAGGAGTTACAGACTACTGGCTTAGTATTATACAACCAACAGATACGTTTTGTTTCTATCTGCTAGTTTTCCCAACCCTTTTCTAGAGATAATTCTTTTCTGCAAATTTTTAGTTGTCGAGCACAGTTAAGCTGTCAAATAACATATCTCTCTTGTTTCTTTTTTGCAAATAAAGTTCAGCATTGAATTTTCTCATCTGTTCCTCGTCCCAAAGGAATTGTGACTGCTGGACTCTAGGAAAAGAAACAACCATTGGAGAATTGGACTAGAAAATATCTTAAGAGATGTCAACCAGGATTAGTCATTAATAATATCCTGGTGATGTTCCCCAAGGGAGCACTTGGAACATTGATTTTCACCAAAGTTCCCATCATTAAAAAAGAAAATAAATGTCATCTAGTATCGAAAGAAAATTTTGTCACCAGGCTGGACCATACATTTTCCCTAAGTCCAGATAGTTCTTGACTTACTGTGTTTGAAGTCACAACAGATCTTAAATAGCTATTTTACAATCACGATCCAAAATCCCAACATCCATGACCATATTTTGGTCATGGCTCATCCCATAATCATGGGATGTTATGGCTCATTGATCATGGGATGTTATGGTTCATTGGAAAAAAAAACAATTATTTCTGGTTCCTAGCCCCCCCCAAAAAATGTTCTATACAGCTAGTCCTTAACTTATGACCACAACTGAGCCCAGAATTTCTGTTTCTTGAGACACTTATTAAATGAGTTTTGCCCCATTTTATGAACTTAAATTGCTAAGTGAATCTCTATTAAGTTAACATGTCTGCTAAGTGCATCTGGCTTCCCCAATGACTTAGTTTGTCAAGGTCACATAAGCTGATCATGTGACCATGGGATGTCACAACTGTCATAAACAAGTCAATTGCCAAAAGAATTTTGACCATAGGGATGCTGCAAGTGTGAAAAGCAGTCTTAAATCATTTTTTTCAGTGCTGTTAAAACAGCCACTAAACAAATAATTGTAAATCAAGAATACCGCTAGCAAATAATGGGATTGTGTAACAATGACTGAAAAGCTTTCTATATGACCACGGTTCCTGCTTAATGACTACTGAAAACAAAGGTTGTACAAATCAGGCAGTGACATGATGACTTTAGGAAACCCTGATTTCCACAAAATATCATAAATTGTTATAGTGTGACTACAGGATGTTGCCGAATGCTCAGAATGCAGTTGTGTGATGAGGGGGCCAGGTACAACCGACAGTGTATCAAATGGTGTTTTTAATAGGAGTAATATATACATGCACGTACTGTGGGCAGAAGTGAAACAAGCAGGAATTACAGCAGGGAAGAGTAAACTACGAAAGGAGCGGGGCCTCCTTTATTACACAGGTGTTCCGGGGCAGCAGGTGTGGACAAAAGGGAACCAGTTAGGGAGCCTATCAAGGATTTAGAGGGGGGTCCTGTCTCTAATGCAGGGATGGGGCCAGGACCATCTGGGAGTGGGGTGCTACCTTTGGAGCTTTTGGAGTCTCTGGTAGCAGTGAAGCAGAAGACACCCCAGGAAGCCAGGGCGTGTGTGCACAGGGCTGCTCGAAGGAGAGAGCTGCTGAAGCAGCAAGGGCGACTTGGGAGTAAGGCTGGAAGGTGATTGCTCCTCCCATAAGGGGTAAAAACCAGCTTTCGGGGATGTGCTTTTTGCAGGAAGCAAAGAATTCTTTAAACTCTGAGCAGTTGTTGAAGCCCTGCGAACTCCAGGGTTTTTTTTTTAAAAAAAAAAAACTTCTGTCAGTTAAGTAGACTTCTGTCCTTGGCAGCCTTTTACAACTTCAAACTTTTAACTCAGACAATTAAGTTTAAATGACTCTTGGCTGGGAATGCAAACAATTCCCAGTACCACATTAAAAAAGCTTTGCTTAAATACAGTTGGTATTTAATTTAAACACGGCTTGGGTCAGAACAACAGGCTCTTAAATAGTAGGGATTCAAAAAAAATTACTACTGGTCTGTGGGTGTGGCTTGGTGGGCATGGCATGGTTTGGTGGATGTGGCAGGGGAAGAATACTATAAAATCCCTATTTCCACCCCACTCCAGGGCCAGTCAGAGGTGGAATTTGCCAGTTCTCCGAACTACTAAACATTTCAGCTACCGGTTCTCCAGAACTGGTCAGAACCTGTTGAATACCACCTCTGCTCTTAAAGCAAGCATTCTCAAACTACTGCCTGTGGGCCGGAAATACTGCCCTGTCCATATCACACCTATTCACTAGAACCGGTTGTTAACATTCTAAGCAGTTCGGAGAACCGGTTGTTAGAAGAAATTCCTGGCCTAATCCTGTAAGGAAGGCAGGAAGGAAACATTCTGGTGTTGCTTACAGAAACTGATTCTCTGTTAACCCTTATTACATTCTTGGCAGGACTAGACTTCCTGTCTCAGGAACAACTGGAGTATTTTCCCCTCCTTTGCTGGTGACCATTCAAAGTTACAATGGCACTGAAAAAAGTGACTTATGACCATTTTTCACATTTATGACTGTTGCAGCATCCCCATAGTCATGAGAGGCCAGGGGAGGAGATGCGTCCCTTGATGTGAGTGATACATCCAGCCAATAACATGACCCACCAAGCCATGTCCACCCAGTCACATGACCACCAAGGCATGCCCACCATCTAAGCCACACCCACAGAACTGGTTGTTAAAATTTTTGAATCCCACCACTGGATGAGATGGGATGGAATAGCAACAGCAATAACATGGAGTGGGAATGGGAGTCAGAATAGGATGGAGTGGAATGGAATTCAACGAGGTATCCCAGGAAAGAGAGAGCTATGAAAGAGAGAGAGAGACAACGTGTCTTTTTCATTGCTATCTCCTTGGGATTGAGAAGAATTGCTGCAAAACTGTATCCTGAAGTGGACCACTAAACAACTTCAAAAGCGATTTAGTAAAAAGAAAAGTCAATCAAAAGAGCAACGTGCAAACAAAAGTAAATAAAAACACCCTCAGGAACAAAGCAAATGAAAATTTAATTTGTGTACATTGTTTAATGGACTGCTAAATTAGTTACACCTACCCAGTCATATGACCATCTAGCCATGCCCATCCAGCCGCCCCCCCCAACAGCCATAAGGATCATGAATGAGCCCTCTATTGAAAAACTATGAGCACCCCCTGTCTTAAAGGGATAACAGCCAGAGATCCTGCTGACTCATTCCCATCCCATTCAGCTGATCAGCTCTTAAAGGCCCGGTCCCACTGGCCAACGGATGCAAAACATATGCAAAAAGGACACAGCGGACGAGCAAAATTTCGGGGGTGGCTCCATCTATGGTCATCCGCTCCAAAAAGTGGCGAAAATTTACATAAACAGAACGGAAAAGAACGGACGTGGGTAGTATGTAGCGGGGATGTTAAACGGATGTTCATCGGAAGTCTAGCGGATGAAAGCGGATGGAAGGGGATGACACCTCCGAAGGGGTTACGGGGGATAATTGCAAAGCGGATGCATAGTGGATGAAGCGGATGCATCACGTACGCTTAAAAGAAAGAAAGGGGATGCCATGCGGATGTATATCAGATGCAAACCATTCACTGCGCATCCTTTCTATTTCCGTGCTACTAACAATGTATAGACATTCCATGTACCTTTTCTTTCCTCCCTCTCTCTGTTTTCAGCTGCAGCGGATGTGAGTTGCGAGGATGCCCAGAGGATGCAGAGAGGATACAGCAGACATTTAACGGATGATAAACGGACATAGAACATTTGTTTTTCGTATGTCGCAGATTTACATCCTACACGGCAGAAAGTTCATCTGTTCACAAAGTTTTGTGCAGCTTAAAACTTCTTGCGCGGATGAAATCACAGTGGACAGATGCTTGACGGATAGAGCGTATGAAACACGTATGCAATGAGTACACAACTGATGCATAGTGTTTTCCAACGGATGGCAAGCTTTTTTTAACATTTTACATCCTCTTTGCATCCATAGGTGCAGTGGGACCGGGCCTTTATTATCACTTGACGCTTCTCCCATATAAAGCTAAACCAACTGCCAGTACAAATACTTTTACATACTCTTGATGCTTGTTTGCATTTAAAGGTTTAGTTAACATATTGGCTATATTGTCTTCAGTGGGACAATGCTTTAATATCTATTTATCCTTTACAGCCTCCCTGATGTTACAATACTTTACATGTTTATTCCTGTTTTCAGTGCATTTTCCTGTTGCCATCTTTACACATGCAACATTATCTTTGAACAGCTCCCTTTACATTAACATTACCATCCTATAGTAATTGTACATACCAGGTTATTTCAGAATATGCCTCAAACTGAATTCAGCTCCAGCAGTGTAAAGTGCTACTGAAGGTCGTTTTCTGGATTTCCATCCAATTACAGTGCCAGCAAACAATACTACACACCTTGAGTTTGGTTTTCTATCCCACACATCTTTTGCCCAGTCACTATCTACATAGTATTGTAGCAATAATTCACCAGGTAGCTTTATTCACAGTCCTTGTTCTATTGTCTGTTTTAGGTATCGTAATATCCTCTTGATTCCTATAACCAGTGTTGTTTTGGTGCTTATGTATGACAACTTAAAATGCTTACTGCATTGGTCATATCAGGCCTTGACCACTGGGATAAATATAATAAACTACTTGGTAGTTTACTTCTACTAGCCAGTTGGTATACCTCTTTATCATATTCTGTGTCATTTTCTGTTTTTATATCATTCTGGAAACTTAATGTCATAGGAGTTGATACTAAGGTGATCAACTTTTTTACAGTAAAAAGGAGGACACAAATAAATTGAAAAAAAATATAAATAAAAAACATTTTATTCATTGCAACAATAATGCACAATACACTATATAAATGAATAATAAAAAAAGTTTGCAACAATAATATTTTATATTGTAATTATGCTTATGTGCCTATTTAAATGAGTACTTTTCTATTGAATGAATATTTTTTGTTAATATATCATTTTGTAACAATATATTGGAAATATCTGAACAAGAAATATCTTTCATATTGAATTTTATGGCAAGTGCTGCAGCTAGAGTATCAACATTCAATCTCGGTTTCTCACTTTTCCAAAAATCATTAGCAATTGAAAAAACCCTTTCAACTGCTGCATCAATTCCAGGGCAGCACAACATAAATTGAACAAGAATAAATAAATTTTCACATGGAATATGTTCATTTTTGAAATGGCTGAATATTTCCACCCATCTTTTATCAATTTCAGCGTGTCTATTTTCCCATTGTAATTTTCAGAATTTTAAAATACATTGTCTTTTGTCTTCTAATTTCTTCAAAGAGACAATTGTCTATTTTAATGTCTGGCATTTCTTTAGATAAAAACTCAATACAAGATTCAATATCTGTCCAATATGCTTGCGATAAAGTCAGAAAACACATTGAAAACCTATTTCCTGTGATGTTTGTTTCAGACCATTCTTCAATATATTGAAAACACGTTTGGTAAAAATTCTGCACTTTGATAAACTTTTCCATTATGCCCGGATTTGATTCCTCTAAGTGACAATTTTCTTTTTATAACTAAAGGAAGAAATTTTTCTTCAAATCAAGTTTTATATAGAAGGATAAAGTCATTCAAAATAAGACTAACTTCTGTAGATGAAATGTGTTCACCTTCAATCTTTTGAAACATTTTGTGAAAAATAGATGCTTGATTATGTACAAAATACATGAGTATCTCAGATATTTCATTATTGAAAAAAGATTCCAGGATTTTAGGACATTTGTCTAAACTTAAAAAATATGAATGGAGAGGCTCAAATAATTGTAGAACAGGCTCCAAAGCAGGTGTTAGAGTAAGCCATCTAACTTTTGAATATCCCAAAACTTTTTTGTATTGAACATTCGCTTCACAAAATTGTTTTAAAATAGCACACGAACGGTAAATGACTAAAATACAAATAAATTATAGTTATCATTACTTCTACATCAATTGGCATGACGTATAATACTGTGTTGATTGCATTTGAAAAAATATGCATTACAACCTATTCCTAATATTTTCTTTTGGGGTAAGTCTTGTAATTTTACATAGACATTATTCACCCCTCTGTCTTTGCCCACCAAAATATGTGTTTGTATTAACAGCTGTTAGTGCAACAACTTTGGATTTCCAATTGTTTTCATTTATTACTTTGTATATAGATGGTTTGACAAAATTTCATCAGTTTCACCCTCAATGGATTCTAAATTTAAAATTTTTACTTGAATGCCCTTGGTAACATGATTGGATGCATCAGATAAAACTGTTACAAATGCTGCAGTTTCCAAGTCTTCTGTAAGTAATTTTTAAATACTGATGTAATAATTGCCTCGTAATAATAACAGCCCTGTGATAATTTTGTCCTGGCGCATGAAAATTTAGCATCCTGAAACTTTTTCAATAATTTAGTTGTACAATCCATACTACGAAAACTTTGATTGTGAGTTATGGTATGAAATGCAAATGTTCCGTCCATTACAGCTAATTCTTTCATCTTCAGAATAATTTGAAGTTTTAAATAAACTTGTTACTTTGCAACTGGAAACAGATGTATCTGATGATTACAAAAGTTACAACAGCACTGAAAAAAAGGGAACTATGACCATTTTTCACTCTTATGACCAATGCAGCATCCCTTGGTCATATGATCAAAATCCAGAATTTATGAGAGTTGCAGTGTCCCAAGGGCATGTGATCCCCTTTTGCAACCTGACAAAGTCTTATGGGGAAGGCAATTTTGCTTAACAATTGTGATACTAAACACTGTTCACTTAACTGTGGCATGAAAAATCATAACAATGGGACAAAAGTCACTTAATGCAACCGTCTGACTTAAGCAACAGAAATGCTGGACTCAATTGTGGTTATAAGTCGAGGACTAAGTATAGGGTACCACAGAAGCAAATCAAAACTAACCTCATAGCTAGATATCGAGGGGTGATCCATTAATAATTTTCAGGAGGCTTGTGAGCTTGAAGGAAGGGAAAATAAATTAACTTTATTTTCACTAATCAGTACAAGTAATCCTCAACTTATGACCACAACAGATAATAAATGTATTGCCAAGCAGTATAGTTGTTAAATGAAATGTCAGATGTCTACAAACTGTTTCCCATTAACTGCTGGTTGGAAGCCACTGAAAAGGCTACAAATAGTGATTAGGTAATCCTGGGATTCTGCAACCATCATAAATGCATGTCAGTTGCCAAACACTCAAATCACAATGACTGTGGGCAGAACAAAGGTTGTGAAGACCACAATTGGGACTGGAACCCATCCAATTCCACTTTTTCACAGTGCTGTCGTAAATTCCAATGTTTGTTAAAATGAACTAAGTCGAGGACTACCTGTAACACTTGAGAATTTTCATTCAATCATGTATGCAAACTACAAACCCATTTTCTGGCCTCTAGACTCAAAAGTTGTTCATTTGCTTCAATAACAACAACACTGCACTCTTTAACAAAGGGGGTTTGTTATTGGTTTAATGAATGAATAAAAAGGCACATGAAGATTGTTTATGTTTGGATCACTGTATTTAAGCATAATTGGTTCTCTTTGTAATACTGCTTATATCTCTGTTGTTTTATTTTGTGCCTTTGAGTATATTTTCCTGAGAAAGCGTCTCCAGGTTTAGCCAAGAGGTCAGGTTGATTAACCTCTCGAGGCTGGATAGAGATGGATGGTGAGGACAGGAAATGGCACTCAAAATTAGATTGTGATCATCCAAAGCTGGAGAATATCTAATAGCGGAACATCTTCATATGATACATTAGGTTGAGATACTATTATACAAATATTCCACTGCTCCACAAAATTTAAATGCACCAGAAATTTTACTCTGGGTGGGGTTGGGCAGGGCCAGCCAGTAGTGAGATTTGCTGAATTGCCCAAACTCATGTGAACTTGTAGTAACCAATGTGAACCTGCAGCAGACTCTGAAGCAGGCGCCCCAATGAAGGGGATGGTGGCAGTGGGACTCAAGGAAGAGGACAGTGAGTATAGGGCCACCTATAGGTAGAATTGGAGATACCACCACCCAGATTTCAGACCACTCTGGCCTTCTGGTTGCATCTTTTCCCTCTGCAGCAAGACCAGTGGTCGTATATGCAAGAAGTTTCACCACTGGAACAGGATACTGGAGGGATCAGGGACAGGGGGATCTTTGTCTCCTTGCTTTCTCAGAAGGCTTCCTTGCTCTATCCTACAAAACTTCAGGCTTCTTCCTCTTCTTATCTCTTCCTGCTTAACTTCCTTCTCCTTTTCTTTCTTCTCCTTAAGGCTAGGTCCCACTGGCCGACGGATGCAAAACATATGCAAAAAGGACACAGCGGATGAGCAAAATTTCGGGGGTGGCTCCATACGTTATCCACTCCAAAAAGTGCCCCAAATTTGCATAAACAAAATGGAAAAGAACAGAAAGGAATGGGCGGGGGTAGTGTGTAGCAGGGATGTTAAGCGGATGTTCATAGGAAGCCAAGCAGATGGAAGCAGATGACACATCCGAACGGCTTCCGGGGGAGAATTGCGAAGCGGACGCATAGCGGGAGGAACGGATGTGTAGTGGATGATGCGGATGCATCACGGACGCCTATAGGATGCATAGCGGATGTATAGCGGATGCAAAGCATTCACTGCGCATGCGGGGAGGATGAATTGTGTCAGCTCCGTGGATATAAAGGGATGCAGCTCGCAAGCAGTCAGCATTCAGAGGAAAGACGTGCTACCACAGACATCTTCAAATAACACCATGGTTCGTCAGTCAGGGAAGAAGAGAAAGCCTGTGCCTACTCCTGCCAGCCCTGGCAAGAAGGACAGAACCACCATCCCACCCCCTGGCACTGACTCTGAAGCAGCTGGTGCTTCTGCTGCTGCTGCTGGTGGTGGTGCTTCTCCTGGTGGTGCTGCTGGTGCTTTTCCTGCTGCTGCTGCTTATCCTGCTGGTGCTGCTGCTGGTGCTGCTGCTGCTGTGGTGGACCAGCCCCAAGGTGCTCAAAGCCCTGCTGCTCAAGCCCCTGAAGGCCCTGCTGCTCAAGCCCCTGCCAGAGGGAGGAAGAGGCAAGGGAAGGAGAAGGGAGAGAGGAAACAGTACACCCTTTCCCAGGAGCATGAGGAGGAGGTGCTGGAATGGCTGAGGGAAAACGAGTACCTGTGGAGAAAGGGCCACAGACTCTATCGTGACACCAAGAGGAAGCAGGCAGCTTGGAGAGACAAGGCAGAGAGCCTGGGCTACACTTCAGATGTACTCCTGGGATGGTGGAAGCACATGCACACCTGGTATGGCAAGCTACACCTCAAGAAATCTGGCCAGGCCGCTGTCAAGCTCACTGATCGGGAGATGTACATCCTGGCCAAGTGCAGCTTCCTGGAGGGTGAGGTCTGCCACCGAGGAGCAGCCCCTCTGAGACCCCTCTCCCTCAAACAGCCCACAGACAGCCAGTCCTCTTCCAGCCAGGAGACAGCTACCGTGTCCAGGCAGGTGTCTTCGGAGGGCCCCATGGCAGAGACCCCCCCAACAGCTGCACTCCCCATGCCTGAGGACGTGAAGGATCCCCTGTCTCAGATGAAGCAAGAAGCGGCAGCCACCAGAGACCAACCCATACCCACCCTCAGCTCCACCTCCACAGAAAGCAGGCAGAGAGACAGAGGCAGAGTGGAGGCCAGAACCACAGTGTCCTGTTGGAGATCAGGGACACAATCAAAACCAGCACAGATCTTCTCTCTCAGCTGGTCCACAGTGACATACCATCCTCGAACTCTTCATCACCTACGTGAGCCAGACCCTCATGGACCTGCCCAAGGCCCAGTACCAGGTGATGAAGCAGAAGATCACAGCACTTCTGCACAACCCTCCAGGCCCAGCTGAACCTACTCCAACCCAGTCCAGGTCTGCTCCTCCACCCCAGGTGATGTCACAACCCTTCCACGGCTTTCAACAGCCCCTCACCTACCAAGGCTATGAGTACAGCAAAGGCAGCCCTTCCCAGTCCAGGCCCAGGTTCATTGCACATCACAGATGCCTCACCTCGCCCAGCTGCAGACCAGACAGCCCCACTACACTCCTCCTTCCTCCAACCCACAGCCAAGCCCCTCAATGGACAATCTGTCATCAGACTTGGGCCTAACATCCCAGGTCCTTGATGAAGGGCTTCTCAACCTCACGGGACTGAGTCAGCTCTCTGAGAGCTTCCTGAACACACCATCCCCTGTTGTACTCTCGGGGCCAAGCACCCCAATGGCGCCTCAGACCAGCATTCAAGCCACAGCCACCTCCACAGTCCCTGGCCGCTCGACAACTAAGACCATGGACATACCTCAGAGTGACTGAGAATAGTGCCAGAGATTGAGTTGTTACTGTTCACTTTATCTTTGCTTAAAGACACTTTACTTGGTTCATTTTGCTTTTTTAATAAAGTCATACAGTTTACTTAAGACAGTTATTAATAAAGGTTATCTTTGCTTCACACATTTAGTTCATTTTATTTACTTAATGAAGTGTTGGTGAAAACTTTGAAAATATGGTTAAACCTTTTCATGCTTGTGAGATGGGTAAGGATAGTTGTGGGATAGGTAAGGATAGTTGTGGGATGGGTAAGGATAGCTGTGGGATAGATAAATCTCCAGTGCACTCTAGTGGGACTGCATGGTCCACCCTCCCAGCTGCCACACATATGGCCCTTTTTTATCAATAACAATTTATTCATTGATCAACACATTTCAAAATAAACAAAGCTCTTTATTAATGCCCTATTCATTGTAGGACCACTCAACATACATGACACGCAATTTCATCAGTGTTATGAGACAGGCTCAAGGAAGCATCCATTAATCATCTATCATCCTGTCTTGCCACTCCACTGCTCCAGCTGGGGAGTTGCACCAGTGTTTCAGGAGGTTGTGCTGCTTCTTCCCTTCACGTGAAGCTCTGTTGGGGCCTTGTACATCCACAGTGTCTATCAGGTTTCATCCTTGCCTCCATTCACCAGGCTCCATGTCCCCATTCCCTTGTTGACGGTCCACAAGTCTGTTCTGCAACACTGGGTAGTGGGTGCGCATGAGATTGTGCAGGATGCAGCAAGCTTCCACGATGCTCCTCACAGTCTGTGGGTGATGCTGCATGGTGGTGAGAAGTACCTGGAACCTGTTGGCCAGGATGCCAAAGGCGTTCTCCACCACCCGTCTTGCCCTGGACAGCCTGTAGTTGAAGATCCTCTCTTCACGGGTATCTTGAAGTGTAGGGCTTCATGAGGTAGGTTCTGAGGGAGAAGGCGTCATCACCAATGATGATATAGGGCACATCTTGTATGTCATGGGGTAGGGGGTCTGGATCTGGGAAGCCCATGATGAGGTTGCATTCCAGCCCCTTCTTGAGGTGACTGGCGTTGTATACCTGGGCATGTGAAGCTGACCCGTTGCCTGAAGCATCGATGTACATGAACTTGTAGTCAGCATCAACCATGGCAAAGAGGATGATACTGAAGAAGCCCTTGTAGTTGTAATAAGAGGATCCTGAGTTGGCTGGAGCTTTGCAGGCCACGTGCTTCCCATCTATGGCTCCAATGGTGTGGGGAAAGTTCCACCTCTGATACCACTGTTCTGCAACTTTCCTCCAGCCTTCTTCAGTGGTGGGGCACTGGAGGAGCTCCTCCATGTATTCTTCGATGATGGCCTGCACCACTTCTCTGACCACTTTGCTGATGCTGTTGTGTGGCACCCTCCAGGCATACTGCATGTTTCTGTATGTGGTTCCAGAGGCCAGGTGGTGCAGAGTCAGTGCCACCTTCAGTCCAGGGTCCAGGTTGGGATGGAAGTTGGTCCTCGGCTTGGTCAACCTGGGTCTCAGACGCTCTACAATTTCATCAAACATGGCTGGTGGCATCCTCATGAAGTTCTGGAATGCACGAGGGTCTTCATTCCTCAGCTCCACCATCAACTTGTCAAACAGTCCAAACTCCACTCTTCTCCCGATCCATCGTCGGACCCACACAGCTCTTGGACGTCTCCTTCTTCTTGTGTAGAAAAGATGAAACAGTCTGAACAGGGCTTGGTTCTGGTGTTGAATGATCACAGTACCACAAGGACTGCGTTATGATCCATGGTGGAGATCAATGGATGATGTGGAAGAGCAAGACCAAGGCTGAAGAGGTCTGTACACCACGGCTGCTGGACTCATACTGAGATCCAGGTGATTTCCTCCCCCTTTTTATAGGAAATATTGGTTTTCCACTAGGTGTCCTTCCACATACTCTAGGCATACTCCAGACATCCTAAATGTCCGAGATACGTCCCATATACAAACATTTTATCCATTTTAATGCTTTATATACGAGATGCATATGCTTACATCCTTTCTATTTCCGTGCTACTAACACTGTGTGGACATTCCGTGTACCTTTCGCTTCCTCCCTCTTTCTGTTTTCAGCTGCAGTGGATGTGAGTTGCGAGGATATCCAGAGGATGCCGAGAGGATACAGCGGACATTTAACGGATGACAATGGACATAGAACATTTGTTGCCTGTATGTCGTGGATGTACATTGTACGCGGCGGAAAGTTCATCCGCTCAAAAAGTTTTGTGCAGCTCAAAACTTCTTGCGTGGATGAAATTGCAGTGGATGGATGCTCAACAGATACAGCGTATGAAACACGTATGCAGTGAGTACACAACGGATGCATCGCATTTTCCAACGGATAGCAAGCTTTTTTGTCTGTTTTACATACTCTTTGCATCCGTTGGTGCAGTGGAACATGGGCTTTATCTTCATATCTATATTTTCTATCTCTCATTCTCATCTATCTTCTCCTTTTCTCCTCAAGTCTATCTCTTCTTCCTTCCTTCCTTCCTTCCTTCCTTCCTTCCTTCCTTCCTTCCTT
>BLBF01000048.1:12204799-12224392 GCA_015471245.1 Laticauda colubrina | reverse complement strand
ATAACCAAAGATCCACATACAAATACCCGCGAAAACCTCAGAAAACATATATATATATTTGCCAATATATAATTGAAAGGGTCCTCGAAAATCTTCTAGTCCAGCCCCCTGCTTGTGTATGAGACCCTGTACAATTTCAGAGGAATTGTTGTCCAATCTGAAAAATTTCCAGTGCTCGAGCATCCACTATTCCACTGGTTAATTGTTCTCAGTGTCAGGAAATGTCTCCTTAGTTCCAGGTTGCTTCTCTTCTTGATTGGTTTCCATCCGTTGCTTCTTGTCCTGCCTTCAGGTGCTTTGGAGAATAGCTTGACTCCCTCTTCTTTGGGGCAGCCCCTTAGATATCAGAAGACTCCTATCATGTCTCCCCTAGTCCTTCTTTTCATCAAAGTAGACTTATCAAATTCCTGTAACTGTTCTCCATATGTTTTAGCTTCCAGTCCCTAATCATCTTTGTTGCTTTTCTCTGCACTCTTTCCAGGGTCTCAGCCTTTTTTTATGTTGTAGCAACCAAAACTGGATGCCAACCATTATTCCAAAGGCATTATAGACTGGATGACTTTATGGCCGTTTGCAATATCCCACGTTCATATTCCCATGATTTTTGGCCCTTTTTGCCAGTTTCTAGCATTTGGTTCTAATTTAGAGTTTCACTTAATGACCACTCCAAAATAGGTTATGAGATCGGGTGACCTGCAACAGTCAAGGACATACAAATAAAACACATGTTCTCTTACAACTAAAGAGCAAGGGAACCATAAAAATGTCAATGTTATTATTCTTCAATAATATTTTCCTGCTTAAACAAAAACATCCCACCAAAACAGTAACAATAACTTTTATGTGAATTTTTTCTTTCTGTTCCTCTATTTTATAATGCTAAAGAATGCAAAATTCTGAACACGGTAGCATATTCCTCTGGATCTTTTGTCATTTTTTTTTAGGCAAATAAACCTATTAAAGTTCTAGATTGATGACCAAAATCTCTTTTGGATGGCTTTAGAAGAAAAACAGCTAGCAAATTATGAGGCTTACTAAAGAATTATGATTTTTTTCACTATTTGCAAGTTTTAATTCACACCTACCTGTCAGCCTTGGTGGGTAACCAGAATATACTATGCTGAAAGTGGAGCTGGTACAAAAATCACGATGAGCTGTACCAGATACAGCTGCAAACTCTCCTGACCTCAAAATGACTTAAAATATGTTGGGTTCTTTGGACATAAAATGTTACATGAATCCATTAATTCCATATGTTGTATACATTTGCTCATAAAATGGTCCTGGAACTCTATAATGGTTCTTCTAGAGCAGTGTTTCTCAGCCTTAAATTTCAGATGGGGACTTCAACTCCCAAAATTCCCCAGACAGCATGATGGTTGAGGAATTCTGGGAAGTCCATCCACCCATCTTAAAACATGCTGATTGGAGAATTCTGAGAGTTGAAATCCACCCATCTTAAAGTTGCCAAGGTTGAGAAGCAGTAGGATGGATGAATCTATAGATTATTTACTTACTCACAAAAAAGATTTGCATGGTCACCTAACTTATTTAAGATCACCCATGCCAGGCCAACCAAGCCAAAAAGCAGCATCTCTTCCTGAATCCCCTCTCCCCCCGGGTCATTAAAACCCGTCTTATTCCAGCCAAAATATCCCGAATCACCCTACATATGTGCTGATGTTAAATCTCTCATCCTATTATTAGTTCTTTACATGAATGGGTGGGATTCTGTTCCAAAGGTCTTGCATTGAAGTATTATTTTGATCCTATAGGCTCGTCAAACTTGTGGACTGTGGGCTGGATGTCACCCAAGCTCCGTGAAGGAGGGGAAATGTGATATGTCACATGACCATAACGTGAAATGGCGAGCTTGACACCTGTAATATGGGTCAATCATCCATTCAAGCAAAATCTAACTATTTTGAGAAGGTAACTCAACATTCTCCATCAGTAGAAAAGCAGAAAAATATAGTTGGAATCCACCTAACCTTCTTGCTTAGGCAGGAAAACCTATGCCATTTCAAATAAATGGTTGTCCAATATCTCTTCTTTAAAATTTTCAGTGGTGGAGTATTCACGACTTCTGGAAGCAAGCTGTTCCACAGATTAATTGTTCTCACTGACAGAAAATTTCTCCTTAATTCTAAGCTGCTTCTCTCCTTGATAAGTTTCCATCCATTGCTTCTGGAGTTTTGCAAAATAGCTTAACTCTTTTCTTTGTGGCAGCCCTTCAAATATTGGAAGACTGCTATCATGTCTCCCCTAGTCCTTCTTTTCATGAAACTAGATATATCCAATTTATTCCAGAAACCATTCTTTATATGTTTTAGCTTCCAGTCCTTGAATTATTGTTGGTCTTCTCTTTATTCTTCCTAGAGTCCCAACATTTTTTTTACATTTGTGGCAACCAAAACTGTATGCAGTATTCCATGTGTGATCTTACCAAGGCATTATAAAGTGGTGCTAACTCTTTGTGGGATCTTGATTTTATCCCTATTAATGCAATCTAGGACTGAGAAAGGCCAATTAAACTTGATTTGTCTTCTCATTGGTCATGGTTGGTGCTGCTTTGGTTACTTGAAGAGCCATATTCAGAGAAAGAACCAAACAGAGGTAGTCCTTGATTTAATCAAAGCCTCACCCTTTGTGCACGTTATAAGTACAAATATATTTCACCTCTGTCTCTCAAATTGCAACAGAGATAGTCTTCAAATTATAACCACAGCTGAGGCCAAAATTTCCTTTGCTAAGCAAGAAAGGCAGTACGTAACGAGAACATCACCTTCATGGAAGGAAGATTCATCTTCTGAGAAAGAATTTGTACGAAGAAGCTATGTTTGGACATTATAATATGGAGGAATTGAAAGATATCCCAAGCACAAACTGGCAGCTTCCATTCTGTGAATTAAAATGGAAAGCACCCCATTTGCCAGTTGATATCTTCTTAGGAAATCTGGACTGAGATGACACGGTCTCCTCCAAATAGTTTGGACTACTATGCTCCACAGCCACAGCCAACATACAGAGAATAGTAACCAAGAGGTAGTATTTGTGAGATCTGGTTTTGGATTGTGGTTAAAGGTGTTGTGCTAGAAACTAGGAGATTGTGAGTTCCAGTCCTGCCCTTGGGCATGAAATCTCACTGGGTGAGTTTGGGCCAGTCACCAAGAAACTGAATTCTAGTCCCACTTCAAGTGCAAAATCTGTCTGGGTGACATTCAACATATACAAAGATGCCAGGAGACATGAAAGCTGGTTAAATTATCCGGTCCCTCTCCCTGACTCAACACACACAGGAAATAGGAGGGGGAAAGAATATTAGATATGTCCATCATCTTGAGTTACTTATAAAGTATCAAAGGCAGGCTAAAAGTCAAATAAATAAAGGAATCTGGCAGAGGGGGAGAACAGCAAACCTGCAAGTCCTGCAGCAAAAGATTAGAGTGGCATCTTAGTTTGAAACTCATCAAATTTGGAACTTAGCGCATTTTGACATGAAAATTTTGTCCTGGTGCTCATTTGTTCGTTACTCAATTCACAAGCTAGAACTTTTAAGTGTGGGCTGCCTTGTGTGACTCACTACATTATATTCCTTATGGGAAAAATTAGTTTGGTACTCATTGTTTTGGGGTCACATCACACCTCCCAGAAGCAATTAGTGATGAGTACTGAGGTACCACTGTATTTCATTTGATCGCTATTTCCTATGCTATTTCCTATGAGAAACTGACCTTTTTTGGGGTGGGGGGAAATCTGTTTAAAACAGATAAAACCTTCTTAGTATGAGCTGTCCAGTGTCATCCCTGCTGAGGGGGATGCTTCATTGGCAGAGGAACCGAATCATTTCTTTGCTCGCTTTGAAGTGGAGACATCAGAGACAGAAAACACAACTACTAACCAATTGTAGCTCCCACCTCATTGTGGAGGAACAGGAGGTGAGGAGCATTCTGAGGGCTGTGGACCCTAGAAAGGCTGCTGGTCCTGACAGTATCTCTGGCTGAGCGCTCAGAGACTGTGCTGATCAGTTGGCTGGAGTCTTCACCAGGATCTTCAATCGGTCTTTATCCCAGACCACTATTCCATCTTGTTTGCAGGCTTCCACCATTGTTCCGCTGCCAAAGAAGTTCCCTATCAATAACCTCAACAATTACAGACCCGTAGCACTCACCCCTATCTTCATGAAGTGCTTTGCCAGCACATCATTTCTGGCCTTCCACATATATTTGATAAACAAACACCAGTTTGCATACAGAAGAAATGGATCTACAGAGGACACTATAGCCATCACTCTTCACACTGCTCGGACTCACCTAGAACAGCAGAGGGGCTATGTGAGGATGCTTTTTGTGGATTTTAGTTCTGGGTTTAACACAACTCTTCCACATAGACTAGTGTCTAAACTTTCGGAACTTGGACTTTCTTATTCAATCTGCCTTTGGATTATGGATTTCCTGTCTGGCCGCTCACAGAGGCTCAGATTAGGTAATCATACCTCTTCAGCCCTTATTCTTAACACTGGTACACCACAGGGCTGTGTGTTGAGTCCTTTATATTCTTTATGCGCATGACTGCGTTCCCACTCATGCTAGTAATACTATTGCTAAATTTGCAGATGATACAACAGTGGTGGGACTTATCTCTGGGGGGATGAGTGCCTACCAAGATGAGGTGGACCGGTTGCTTTCGTGGTGTGGAGACAATAACTTGGTCCTCAACACCAATAAGACCAAGGAGCTTATAGTAGACAATAGAAGGGTCAGATCAGACATCCAGTCCTTGCTTATCAATGGAGACCAAGTGGAGCAAGTGGCCAGTTTTAAGTTTCTTACCCTAAAAGAAGACTTGACCTGGGGTGCTCACATTGCAGCCCTGGTCAAAAGAGCCCAGCAGACATTATACTATCTGAGGCTTCTCAGAAAACAACAACTGAATGAGAAACTGCTGATGACCTTCTACCACCACACCATAGAGTATCTTAACTTATTGCACTTGTGTATGATTTGCCAATTGTACAGTGGCTGATGGGACAGCACTCCAGAGGGTTAATATTGCCTAGAGGATCCTGG
The DNA here is from genome assembly GCA_015471245.1 of Laticauda colubrina. Taxonomy (NCBI): domain Eukaryota; kingdom Metazoa; phylum Chordata; class Lepidosauria; order Squamata; family Elapidae; genus Laticauda; species Laticauda colubrina. The sequence goes on along the minus strand of BLBF01000048.1, from coordinate 12,219,323 downwards.
GTTGCCCTCTCCCCTTTTTGGAAGAGCTTTAAAGCTCCTGCTGCCTTAAGAAAGTTCAAAACATCTTCAAAGATCCATCTCATCCTGGGCACCCTTTTTTAAAAACTATTACCATCTGGCAGACGGTACAGAACAATAAAAACAAGGACAAATAGGCTGAAAAACAGCTGCTATCCCAGGGCAGGAGCTCTGTTGAGTTCTGCTGTATAGTGCACTGTTGGTGCATTGTCGGGGGTTTCCAGTTCAATGTGTGAAGGGTGAAGGATGTGTGTTTGTGTTCATTTTCATGGTCATGATGTGCACTAAAGATGGTGTTTGATTTTGTTGTACAAGGTACAATGACAATAAACTAAACTAAACTGAAAATTAAATACTTATCCTGAATCAGTTTAATTGCTGCTTGTGCTTTTGAACTGTGACCAAAGGAACATAATTTGCCTAGAACAGACTGATGGAAAAAAATGGCAATAGATTCCATAAAACAAAGCACAAACATTTTGTTCATAACTGTCCACTGCTGGAACAAGTTTTTTAAACTTAATATTTAAAAAAGGAACAAATGAAACTAAGCACACACAAATGCAGTAAAATTAAGGCACACCATGATATAGTTGCAATCCTAGTAAAAATTACATTTATACAATTACAGAAGCATAAATCTGCCTACCATCTAACTTTGCTCATAAGATTTACAGCAAAACAACTCAACCATTTTCTTTTGGATAGTCTGGGATAGCACTTAGCATTAGCACTTAGACTTATATACTGCAGAGACACAGCCTCTTGCCCCCAACAATCTGGGCCCTCATTTTACCGACCTCGGAAGAATGGAAATTTGAGTTAACCTTGAGCTGGTCAGGATCAAACTGCTGGTTGAAAGGTTTTATTTGTTTTATGTTTGTTGTTAAAAATAAAAAAAACTGACAGCTGGCAGTTAGTAGATGAGGGATGAGAATGAAGTCACATAGAAAGGAAGAAGACACACCTAAATAAATATCCCTTGGCATTCCTTTGAAGATGCTCAAACTTAAAATGGATTCTCAGGAGTCTTCTCCAATTTGAGGGTTGAGAATAATCAATCCTCTTCATCTTATGCTTCTTCAACATCCATCTTAATGTCAGCATTCCAGAAAAACCCAGCTCCGATTATAAACTCCTAGACAGGCATTGTCTCAAAGTTTCCTTTTAGAGTAACTATTCTGGCACATCTGGGAAAATCCAAATCTGAAAGTTCTGGATTTTCCTCCAATGTAAAAATTTACAAATCCAACTCCTGCACCCATCATTCCATCATATGCCCCAATCATCATCCATTCCAACTTGAGACATCCCACTCAGCCAGGTGCAGAAATAACATGACCTTGACTTTAAAGAAGAATGCTATTATGCCTAACCACATACACTCCAAGAAATCCCCCTTCCCAACTTCCCGGGCTTAAGAATGGCAGCGTGGAAGCTTCTGGTGCTAATACGGCTCCCAAAGCTGACACTTCCGTTCTTTGAAGATGGAGACACACATGGCATAACAATAAATGATTGAGGGAATTAGGTATGTCTAGTCCAATGAAAAGAAGACTAGCTAGCAGTCTTCCAATATTTGAGGGACTGCCACAAAGAAGAAAGAGGCAATCTATTCTCCAAAGCACCTGAAGGCAGGACAAGAAGCAATGGGAAAAAAAAAAAAACCTGTGAAGGAGAGAAGCAAAAAGAAATTTCCTAACAATTAATCAGTTCAACAGCTTCCCTCAGAAGTGGGTGCTCCATTACTGGAGTGTTTAAGAAGAGACTGGACAGCCATTTGTCAGTAATGGTATAGGGTCTCCTGCATAAACAGGGAGTTGGATGAGAAGACACTATTTGGATTAGAAGACACTTCCAATTCTATGTTCTATTTGAATATTTTCTCAAAGGAATGCTCCACTAGGTGCTAAGTCTGGTTGATCCTAAAAGTCAGATGTTATCCAACGCTTTGATATATATCCATTGCACTTCTAAAAAAACAATTTTTTTAAAAAGAATTTTGAATGCTCTGGTAGGAAAAATCTTAACATAAAATAGGTAAGAGTACATTAAACATTTGGTGGGCTGAGATTTTTGCTTTTTTTTTTTTTTAATTCTGGGGCAGTAGATAAGTTCTTAGTGCTCTCTGAACTTGGTTGCTTTCTTGCAGATGTTTCATGACCCAACTATGTAATATCATCAGTGCTGGAAGAGAGTGGGGTTTGTGGAGAGTGAGGAGGAGGAGGATAACAGCAACTCTGGAGTCCTTACTGTTGTCTAAGCTTGGTTGCTTTCTTGCAGACTAGGTAACATCATCAATGCTACTGAGGATTTCTCTCTTTATATACCCATGCCCTATAGCTGCCCCTGCCCATGTTTCTGGATATGTAGTTTTTTTCCTTGGTTATAATACTGTTTTCTGGTTGATTGTTTGTCTAGTATTAATTGCTGCTTATCTGGGAGTTGGTTGCTGAAGAAGTTGCGTTTTGGTCTTTTTGCTTCCTTTTTTGCTTTTTATTATTTCTTTTAAATGGTTTGTCAGTGTGTTTTATCTCTGTGTTTCTCTCTCCAGCAACACTTCACAAAGAGGTCAAAGTCACTTTACTCCTGTTGTGATGCTTTAGAAAAGTGGAAAATGTCCACTCTCAACTATTTTTTGCTAGGAAATAAAAAACTCAGATCCTGAAATCTTTGGTTTTTCTTCCTTTTGCAAAATCTACTCAGCCTCTGGGAAATGAAGAGCATAGAAAGGAGAGCACGTTGACTGGGGAATTCTGAAAGTTCAAGTCCACACGTCTTAAAATTACAGAGGTTAAAAAAATCTTTTTAATTTCATAGCAAACTCACCATGAACCAGAGAACAATAGAAGTGAATCAGTAATTATGGTTTCTTTGATTTGTTTCTCTGAGTTAACCATTTTTACAGAAAGTCTTGCTGAAGTACAGGTAGACCTCAGCTTACAACCCATTTGTTTAGTGACCATTTGAAGTTACAGTGGCACAGGAAAAAGTTATTTATGACCAATTTTTACACAACTGATTTATCACTCTTGTGATCACATGATCAAAATTCACACACTTGGCAACTGGCATGTACTTTCGACTTGCACTTTCCCAGGGTCACGTGATCACTATTGGTCACTTTCCCAGCAGATTTCCAACAAGCAATGTCAACGAGGAGCAGGGGAGCCAAATTCACTAAACAACTGTATGGCTTGATTAATACCTGCAATGTTTCTCTTAATAACTCGCAAAAAGATTGGAAAATAAGGCACCATTCACTTAACAACTGTCCTGCTTAGCAACATAAAAGAACCACCAAGGGGCAAAGGTTGGAACATGGGGTTGGACTAGAAGACCTCCAGGGTCCGTTCCAACTCTGCTGTTCTACTCTACTTTTGTTTTACAACATCACTTCCTTGTGCTCTTCTCCTAATAACAGACCCATGGCTTCCAAGGGGGTCTAGATTGGCTGCAGGTAGTCCTGACTTACAACCATTCCCTTAGTGACCATTCACTGTTTACGACCTGTCTGAAAAAGAGGACTTAGGACCTGGAATCAAATTTCCAACAGTTATCCCTCCCTCAAAGGGTCACATAACGGCACTCTGGATACTCGACAACCTGGCTTGATTCTACAAGAGCCCACAGTCATATGGCATGTGGTTTTACTAAAAATAAAAATGAAGAAAAATAGGTTCATTTAAGCCTATTCGCTTAACAGCCACTGCAAAACAGTCACAAAAAGGCAACTGTTATAACTTATGACTCTAATGGGCAGGTTCCGTTATGATCAATAACTTGAGGATTAATTGTTATTTGGTCTAGTGGTTAAGGCACCTGGCTCAAAAGCAGCGACAGGTCTAGTTCGTCGTGGCCATGAAAGCCATTTAGGGGACTTTGGGCCAATCACCAGGAGATGATGAGTTCTAGTTCACCTTAGGCATGAAAGATGCTTAATGGAGATGGAGATGGAGATGGTGAGTTCACCTTAGGCATGAAAGTTGGCTGGATGACTTTGGGCCAATCATTTTCACAGCCCAACTCACCTCACAGGGTTGTTGTGGGTGAAATAGGAGGAGGAAAATATGTAGGATATGTTTGCCACTCTGATTTGCCACTCTGAATTATTTGTAAAAATAAGTAAAATAAAAACATTGCAAAACCTTAATGGAACTCCCCTCCCCCTTTATATGCTTATTTAATGGGACAGTATTTTTGTCTCTCATTTTCACTTTCATTCTTCAATGTTTATTTTTCTTTTTTAAAGAAATCTTGTACATCTTTTGTTGGAGAGGAGATAAAATCTAATGAATAGAAGCCTTATCTTTGCCGAATACCCTTGCACCCCCTGTGGGTGTCTCTGAAAGCACATCCATATGATTTCTGCTGAAGGGGTAATTAAGGAAAATAAAATCTGTGTCCCAACTTGATCTATGATTTTGTCTGAGAATATCTTCCTTCTCCAGGGGTATCAATAACAGCTGAGAAGTACAAAGTGTTGCTTTACACAATAAAGGAGGCAGGTAGCATGAAGAGGAAGGACTAAACATTATAATACTAGGCACATTACATAAACACTATCTCGGGACACAAAGTCCTGCAAGGAAATATGTGGTGTGGCTGTCTTCTTAGGAATTAAATCAGAGGGCTGCGGAATGATACACAGTTAATAAAATAGTGTGAATAAGAAGGGAGAATTTAAGAGGAGAAAATAAAGAGGAGAGAATTTAAGTGGCAAAATATGAGCAGATTTGATATTTATCTCACAAAAACTGGCCTTGCTGCTTTAAGTTATAAGCAAGCAATAGGCTTAAGGCAAATCCAATTCGGGTAGTCCTTGGCTTGCAACAGCTCATTCAGTGACTGTTCAAAGTTACAACAGCACTGAAAAAAAGTGACTTACAGTTTTGTTTTTCACACAACTGTTATAGCATCCCTGTGGTCACGAGATCAAAATACAAATGCTTGGCAAGAAAGATTGTTAAATGGGGCAAAACTCAGCAAATGTTTCACTTAGCAACAGAACATTGGGCTCAATTGTGGCCATAAGTCGAGGACTACCTTGACCTATGACCATAATTGTGGCAAGAAATCCCACTGCTAATCAAGGCAGTTTTTAAGCCATGCCTGATTTTATGACCTTTGGGACATGGCTGCAGTTGTTGAGTGGCTTCCCTCGTTGACTTTGTTTGACAGAAACTTGCTGGGAAGGCCACAAATGACGATCACACGATGTGGGACACCAACCAGGGATCCATGGGGATACTGTAACTTTTTAAGTCTGCAGATTGGTCATAAGTCAAGGACTATCTTGATAGTCAAAATTCCCATTGCTAACTCAGGTAGTTGTTAAATGAGGTGCATCCGATTTTATAGTTAACTGCATCACTGAATGGATCACATGGTCATTAAATGAATCCAGCTTCCTCCCATTGTCTTCACTTTGGGAAGCCAACTGAGAAGGTCATAAATGATGACATTATCCCAGATGCTGCAACAAATATTGATACATGCCAATAACCAAGCATCTGGATTTTGATTGGGAACACTGAAAGAGTCCTAAGTGCAAGGACTCATTGTAAGTCATTTTTAAGTGCCTTTATAATGCTGTCTATATCATCCATCTATCATCTATCTTATGTATCCATCCATCCACCCACCCACACATAAATTCTGTACTTGAATCTTAATCTGATTTATGCTGGTGCTATTCATTCAATTGTGTCGGATCGGTTTCATCTTTGAATTATATTCCAACTTTCTGTTTTCTACCCACCAAAACATTTGCCTTTTCTTTCTCTGGCTTAAGTCAAGCTTTCTGAAATTTCATTGTGAGTGCCAGTGTTGAATCCTGAGTTAAATTCAGCCTCATCTGGCTTGCAGGAAAATGGCATAAATTCTGGAGAGCAGTGGTGCTTAGATAATAACCCCACAGAATCAGAGAGAAATGACCACAAAGTGAGACAGAAGAGTCCAAAGCAGTGTACTGTATAGAAAGGTATGTATGAAAGGGTTGCTTCAGGACCCTGGAAAGCTCCATATACAAAGTTGTTGTTCTTGCCAAGGACTTTCCCAAGTAATGGGATATTTCAAAGTGTGGGAAAACCTGGTTAGAACCAAATTCCATAATACCTTGAATAGACCCCACTGTATCTTCCCGAAGCAGCAAAAAAGTGGAACCGACACACAGTGCCACCCAGCCCAGCCTCCTGCCAATGATCTATTCTGAGATGGATGATCAAGTAAATGGCACACCCTGCTGAGTACCATCCATCTGCTTCTCTTACTCCCCTCTGAATGCTGACTAAGAAGATGCAGAGTCCCATTTGAGCATCTGGTGCAGCTGTTCTTGCTGGCAAGCAGTGAAAAGGATTTACTCCAAGAATAAAGCAGCATGTTTCTGAACAATTATTTCCTTCTACAAGAATTTTAGGAGAGCTCACAGCCTCATTCAATAAATAGAATCTAATTTTTATTTACTCCTGTGGAATATTTTTATCCTGGTGTTCTCCTGAGAAGAAAAAAGTGCAGGAAAGCTTGAGACTGGTTCTTAGAAGCATTACTTGCATGTCTCTATTTTAAAGGTTAGGAGTTGGGACACGAGGTAGAAAGGAAAGCTGTTATTTTCCTGATATAACAATTATTGAAAAAAAATAAAGTCTGGTTCATTGATTTTGCTATTCCAAAGGAAATGATATATTGGGACTTAGAGATCAAAGATAAACACTGATGGAAAAAGAAATATGCAATGATTGTTAAGGCCCCGTCACATTGGCCGACAGATGCAAAACGTTTATAAAAAGGACACAGTGGATGAGAAAATGTTCTATCCATTGTTATCCGCTCTCAAAAGTGCCCCGAATTTGCATAAGCAGAGCGGACAACAATGGAAAGGAAGGACGGGGGGAGGATGTAGAGGGGATGGAAAGTGGGTGCTCCACGGAAGCCTAGCGGATGGAAGCGGATGGGAGCGCATGGCACATCCGCAGGGCTTCCGGGGGAGCACAGCAAAGCGGACGCGCAATGGAAAGAGCGGATGCAGAGCAGATGCCGAGCGGATGAAGCGGATGCAGAGCAGAAGCCTAGTGGAAGCCTAGCGGAAGCCTAGCGGATGCACAGCATTCACTGCGCATGCGGGGAGGATGCATTGCGTAAGCCCCGCGGATATAAAGGGAAACAGCTCGCAAGCAGGTCACCATTCAGAGGAAAGACCTGCTGCCAGACACAGCTCCAGCCAGACAGACAGCCAGACAGCCAGCAAGCCAACAACCCGACAACCATGGGGAAGAAGAGAAAGCCTCTGCCATCTGCTGCCAGCCCGGGCAAGAGGGACAGGACCACCATCCCACCCCCTGGCCCTGACTCTGCTTCTGCTGGGGCTTCTGCTGCTGGGGTTGACTCTTCTGGTGCTGGTGCTTACTCTGCTGGCACTACTCCTGCTGCTGGGGCTTCTGCTGGGGCTTATTCTACTGGTGCTGCTCCTGGTGCTGGGGCTTCTGCTGGGGCTTACTCTGCTGGCGCTGCTCCTGGTCCTGCTGGCGCTGCTCCTGGTCCTGCTGGTGCTGCTGGTCCTGCTGGTGCTGCTGGTCCTGCTGGTGCTCCTGGTCCTGCTGATGCTCCTGATCCTGCTGGTCCTGCTGATGCTACTGGTGCTCCTGGTCCTGCTGGTCCTGCTGGTGCTGCTGCTGGTGGTGCTGGTGGTGCTGCTGCTGGTGGTGGTCCTGCTCTTGCTGCTACTGTTGTTGTTGCTGCTGCTGCTGGTGGTGGTGTGGAAGAGCAGCCTCTACAACCTTGAAGCCCCTCTGATGAGGGCCAATATGGCCCTGCCAGAGGGAGGAAGAGGCAGACGCGTGAATGGGACAGGAGACAATACACCATCGAAGAGGAACATGAGAAGGAGGTGCTGGAATGGCTGAGGGAGAATGAATATCTTTGGCGGAAGGGACACAGGCTCTATCGAGACACCAAAAGGAAGCAGGCTGCTTGGAAAGAGAAGGCGTAGAACCTGGGCTACACTTCGGAGGTGCTCCTCGGCTGTGGAAGCACATGCACACCTGGTATGGGAAGCTGCACCTCAAGAAATCTGGCCAGGCCACGGTCAAGCTGATGGACACAGAGACCTACGTGATGGCCAAGTGCAGCTTCTTGGAGGGTGAGATCCGCCACCAAGGAGCAGCCCCTCTCACAACCCTCTCTCTCAGGCAGCCTGCTGAGAGCCAGTCCTCTTCTGGCAAAGAGTCAGCTCCTGTGTCCAGGCAGGTATCTGTGGAGCATCCCACGACGGAGAACCCCCCAACAGCTGTACTACCCGTGGTGGGGTGCGTAGAGGACCCCCTGATGCAGTGGGAGCAAGGACAGGGCACTTCCACCACAGGCCAACCCACATCCACCCCCAGCTCCACCTCCACAGAAAGGCAGAAAGGCAGACAGGAGGGGCAGAGCCACACTGTCCTGCTGGAGATAAGAGACACCATCAGAAGCAGCATAGATCTCCTCTCTCAGCTGGTACGCACTGACACCCCATCCTCCAACCGCAAGCCCTTCCTCACCTACGTCAACCAGACCCTCATGAACATGTCGGAACCACAGTACCAGGTGGTAAAGGACAGGATCACCAATCTTCTTCACAACCCTCCAGACCAAGCTGAACGTGCTCCCACCCAGTCCAGGTCTGCTCCTCCACCCCAGGTGATGTCACTGCCCTTCCAAGGCTTTCCACAGGCTACCAAGGCTATGGCTACCAGGAGGTCCAGCAGCATAGGCAGCCCTTCCAAGTCCAGGCACAGGTACATCGTACGCCACCAGTGCAACTGATGCCACCGATGCCACCCATACTGTTAGGGATAACATTGTTTACCCTAACTGGTTTAGGTGAAATAATAACTATGAATCATAGTTAGTGTATGTTAGAGTGTATACAGCTTTAACTGTGAAATAGCAATTAAAGGAGTGGTTAAGAAAACAATATAAAAGTAGCAAGACTACGACTTGCTCTCTCTCTCTGGCTTTGATGATCCCTGATTACTGCTTGGAATCCAGACTGCATTGCTCCAACGGGAGAGACAACAAAGGACTGATTTTTATGTGAACTGACATAGGATATTCTACATGGACTTTGCTAACTGAATACCCCTGAATGGACTGACTACATGGTAAATGAATATTGGACTGTTATTTGACTATGCTATTAACTTATACTGGAATAAACTATATTCTTGATAGCACAAGCGTATCTGTTATTTTTACTGTATGTTAATAAACATACAAGCTTAGCTCACTCATTTATCTGTGTGCCTATCTGACTAACGCTGCACATTCTGTTTAGCTTGTCTACCTAACCCTGGTTGGGGAACCCAGGCTTAACACTGGTTATGGGCCCAGAGGCTGCAAAGTCAGTTTAACTAGGTTAAACAGATTTATGTAAAAAGTGAGAGTTTGTGTTGTTATACATTAAACAGACAGCTGTGTTTTATTAATTATATTTTTATATCCATATAAGAAACCATGGCACAAGTCAATTTACAAAGTTTGTCCCTTATATCCAAGCTGGATGGAACAAACTATGTATCATGGTCTACAAAATGTAGTCTACTTCTACGAAGAGAAGGTCTGTGGAACATAATTGAAAATCCACCAAACGTAGAAGAATGGGATCCAGAGGATGAGGAAGACAGACTAAAGATAGAAGAATTTAAGCATAAAAATCAACAAGCCATTTGCATAATTGCGTTAACCTTAACTGATCAACAGCTTGTTTATATCCACGGAGAGAAAACGGCTTTTGGGTGTTGGCAGAAGCTGAAGAGAATTTATGTTCAAGATAATATTGGTGCTCACATAAATCTAACACGGAAGCTTTTCAGGACACATCTCCAAACAAATGGTGATATGCTGAGTCATTTGAAAACTATGCAAAGCATTTTCCAAGAATTACACGAGAAAGAGCTTATATTCTCTGAACAACATCAAGTTTATATAATTCTATCTTCCCTTGATGAAAGTTATGATAACTACATAACTTCACTTGAAATTTTGCCAAAGGAAAATTTAACATTAACAGATATAACTGGCAGATTGATCGAAGAGGCCAGAAGAAGGCATGAAAGAGATGAATTAAGAAGGGAGCAACCTCAAAAAGAAGATAATAAATCTCCTACTGCATACGCAATTAAAAAGTGTTTTAATTGTGGAGGAAGAGGACATTTGGCAAGATTTTGTAAAAAGGCAAAGCGCCAGAACGCTGGCCAGAATACTAAAAATCATCAAAAGATAAATAAACATTTAGAGTTAGCCATGTATACTAACAGAGCTGTAAAAAATAATTTATGGGTGGTTGACAGTGGAGCATCCCATTGTATAACAAATGATAACAAAAATTTTATTAAAATGTCCCAGAGTACACAGCAGATATCGTTAGCCAATGGCTGGAAACTGAAAGCTAAAGGTGAAGGTATAGCATATTGTTCTTTTATAAAAGAGAATGTAAAAATGTTATATGTACCACAACTTAAGTTTAATTTAATTTCAGTTAGAATTTTGGTTAAACTAGGATATGTAGTTACATTTAAGGGAGATAACTGCATACTTGAAAAAGAAGATAAGAGAATAACTGCATCTTTAAGAGATGGATTATATGTGTTAAATGATGATGGTTTAAAGGTGGCTAACACAATTTATGAAAATAAGAAACCTCATGACGAATGTATTCACTTGTTACATAGAAGGCTGGGGCATTTAAATTTTAAAATGCTTAAGAAAACTGTTGAATTATCTAAGGGAATAAGTTTGAAATCTTGTAATAAGTATTTGCAATGTAATGCCTGTAATCAAAATAAGAGCAGGGTCATACCGGGTAATAGAGTTGATGGATTTACTACTAAAGAGCCTTTAGAAGTAGTATTTGCTGATTTAATAGGTCCGAAAAAACCAAGTGTAGGAGGAGCTCGCCACATACTAAGTATAATGGACCACTATTCTAGATATGGGTTTTGCTATTTAATGAAGAGCAAAACTGAAACATATCAAAATCTATTTAATTGGTTAAAGTTTTCTGAAAGAAAAACTAAAAAGAAATTAGTAACTCTCATCGCAGATAATGGTACAGAATTTACAAATCATAAATTTAAAAACAGACTAAGACAGTTAGGTATTCAACATAAAATGTCTGCACCATATAGGCCACAACATAATGCCTTTATAGAGAGAAGAGGCCAAACATTACAATCAATGGCACAAACTATGATGTCTGATTCAGGATTACCTGACAATTTATGGGGAGAAGCAATAATGTGTGGTAATAATATATTAAATAATGTTGTTAATTCAACAACAGGTGAATTACCATTCACACTGTGGCATGGTACAAAACCTGATTTAAGTTACATGCACACATTTGGAGCACCAGCATGGGTGCATATCCCTACACAACTTAGATACAAAGGACAGCATAGAGCTAAAAGATTGATTTTTGTAGGATACACATCTAATCATAGATCTTATAGATTCTGGGAACCAGGTACATCTAGAGTTTACACCAGTGCTAGTGCAAAATTCCTAGAACATGTAGGATGGAATAGATTAGAGCAAGATTTAAATAATGAAGTATTTATTGAACCCTACAAAAGGCAGAAAGATGAGATTAGCTATAAGAAGAGTCCAATTAAAGAAGAAGTCCACGAAGAGCAAATAGGACCAGAACAAGAGGAAATAGTTGATCAGGAAGAGTTACATGATCAAGAACAATTAATAGAGGAAAGTCCACCTGTAAGTCCTATAATACCTAGACGTACTACACGTGTAACTAGACCACCTGATAGGTATCAAGCAAGTATAGTTTGCCAAGTAACTAAAGTTCCAACTAGTGTAGATGAACTTAGGATGTATCCTGCTAAGGATCAGGAGAATTGGCAAAAGGCAATGGAAAAAGAACTAAATTCTTTAAAGGTAATGAAAGTGTATGAAGATGCCAAATTACCTCCAGGAGAAAAATCCATTGGGTGCAAATGGATATTTAAAGTAAAAACTGGAAATGATGGGACTGTTACCCATAAAGCTAGGTTAGTAGCTCAAGGATTTAATCAAACTGCATCTGATTATGATGAAGTGTTTGCACCAAGCCTTAAAGCTACATCTTTAAGAGCAGCATTAGTGTGGGCAGCTAAGAAAAACTATGTCATTAACCATTTAGATGTAGAAACTGCTTATCTACATGCACCATTGCAGCACACTATATATTTAAGGAAACCAATTGGCATAAATGACAATAAAATAAACAGTAATGATTGTTGGAAACTCAAAAAGAGTCTTTACGGGTTGAAACAATCTGGGTTTGAGTGGAACCAATATATTGTGAAAGAGTTAAACAATATAGGTTTTAAATCTGGTTTAGCAGATCCGTGTGTGTTTAAAAGAGAAAATAATGGAATGGTATCATTATTATTATTATTTACTGATGATATTGCTTTAATAACTAAGACTAATAATGAAGCTAATGAGATTATATCATTATTAGCCAAAAAGATAAAAATAAAGCATTTAGGTGAAATTAAAAGGTATCTAGGATTGACAATAAATAAAACAAATAATGGTTTTAAGATATCTCAAGAAGATAAAATTTGCCAATTAATTAAAACTTATAAGATGGAACTTTGTAAACCAGCAAAGACTCCAATGAGTCAAGAAGTTTGCCAAACTAATGATCAAAGTCCCAAATTTGATAAGTCCATATATCAATCTTTGATTGGTAGCTTATCATATATAAGCAATTGGTCAAGGCCAGATATAGCTTATAGTATAAATCAGCTGGCACGTTTTAATTCAGATCCAAAAGAATGTCATTGGAAATCCTTAAAAAGAATATTGAGATATCTTAAGGGAACAATAAACCATGCATTATATATAGAACCAAAGGGTGATTTGAGTCTTAGTGCTTATGCAGATGCAAGTTTTGCAACTGATATAAAAACTAGAAAATCAACATCTGGTATGGCTATATTATTTGGTAAGACACTAATAGGATGGAGGTCAATCAGACAACAGCATATTAGCTTATCCACGATGGAAGCAGAATTTTCATGTCTGTCATTATTATGCACTGACTTGATTTTCTACAAACAGTTATTGTTAGACATGGGTATAACTGTAAAAGATTCCATTATTGTGTACGAGGATAACCAAGCAGCTATAAAGTTAGCTACTAGTATTGCTGTAAAAACTAGATCAAAACATACTGACTTAAGATATTTGAATGTAAGAGAATCAGTGAAAAATGGAATAATAAAATTGGAATACTGCATGTCAGAAGAAAACATTGCAGACCAATTTACAAAAGCTCAAGGAGCAACTAAGTTTAAAGAAAGTTGCGAAAAATATTTTCTAAAGATGTAAATGATTCATAGTTATTATGTAACCTAAAAGGGGAGAATGTTAGGGATAACATTGTTTACCCTAACTGGTTTAGGTGAAATAATAACTATGAATCATAGTTAGTGTATGTTAGAGTGTATGCAGCTTTAACTGTGAAATAGCGATTGTGGGAGTGGTTATGAAAACAATATAAAAGTAGCAAGACTACGGCTTGCTCTCTCTCTCTCTCTGGCTTTGATGATCCCTGATTACTGCTTGGAATCAAGACTGCATTGCTCAAACGGGAGAGACAACAACGGACTGATTTTTATGTGAACTGACATAGGATATTCTACATGGACTTTGCCAACTGAATACCCCTGAATGGACTGACTACATGGTAAATGAATATTGGACTGTTATTTGACTACGCCATGAACTTATAATGGAATAAACTATATTCTTGATAGCACAAGCGTATCTGTTATTTTTACTGTATGTTAATAAACATACAAGCTTAGCTCACTCATTTATCTGTGTGCCTATCTGACTAACGCTGCACATTTTGTTTAGCTTGTCTACCTAACCCTGGTTGGGGAACCCAGGCTTAACACACACCACCAATGCCACCGACACCTCACCTCGCTTAGCTGCAGACCAGACATACCCACTACACTGCTCCTTCCTCCACCCCACAGCCAAGCAGGGCCTCAGTACATCTGTCATCGGTACTGGGGCTGACACTCCATGTCATAGAGGAAGGGGTTCTCAACATCACGGGGCTGAGCCAGCTCTCTGAGAGCTTCCTCCACACACTGTCCCCTGTTGTCCTCTCGGGGCCAGGTACCCCAGTGGCGCCTCAGAGCAGCACTCCAGCAGCAGCCACCTCCACAGCACCTGGACCCTTCACCCCTGAGACTGGGCACGCCTCAGAGTGACCAAGAAGAGTGCCAGAGACTGGGTGGCTACCTGTTGACTTTATTTTTGCTTTGGACACTTTACTTGGGTCATTTTTCTTTTACAGCTTGTTATTAATAAAGATTATCTTTGCTTCACACACTTGCTTCATTTATTTTATTAAATAAAGTCTTGGTGGAAACTTTTAGAAATGGTTTAAGCCTTTGCATGCTTGTGGGATGGGTTAAGATAGCAGTGGGATGGGCAGGGATACCTTTGG
>BLBF01000048.1:12184303-12204789 GCA_015471245.1 Laticauda colubrina | reverse complement strand
TTTGGGATGGGTAATAGCTGTGGGATGGGCAGGGATACCTTTGGGATAGGTAAGGATAGCTGTGGGATAGATAAACCTCCAGTGCAAGCATAGTGGGACTGTATGGTCCACCCTCCCAGGTGCCACACCTTTGGCCCTTTATTATCAATAACAATGTAATCATTGATCCACACATTTCAACATAAACACAACTCTTTATTAAATGCCCTGTTCATTGTAGGCCCACCCAACATACATGGCCCAATCTCATCAGTGTGATGAGACAGGTTCAAGGAAGCATCCATTAATCATCTATCATCCTGTCTTGCCACTCCACTGCTCCAGCTATGGAGTTGCACCAGTGTCTCAGAAGGTTGCGCCGCTTCTTCCCTTCACGTGTAGCTCTGTTGGGGCCTTGCACATCCAGAGTGTCTATCAGGTTTTGCCCTTGCCTCCATTCACCAGGCTCCATATCCCCATTGCCTTGTTGGAGGTCCATGAGCCTGATCTGCAACACTGGGTAGCGGGTGCGCATGAGATTGTGCAGGATGCAGCAAGCTTCCACGATCCTCCTCACTGTCTCTGGGCGATGCTGCATGGTGGTGAGAAGTACCTGGAACCTATTGGCCAGGATGCCAAAGGCATTCTCCACCACCCGCCTTGCCCTGGACAGCCTGTAGTTGAAGATCCTCTCTTCACGGGTGAGGAGTCTGGAAGTGTAGGGCTTCATGAGGTAGGTTCTGAGGGAGGAGGCATCATCCCCCACGATGAAGTAGGGCACATCTTGTGTGTCATTGGGCAGGGGGTCTGGATCTGGGAAACCCACCATGAGGTTGCATTCCAGCCCCTCCTTGAGGTCACTGGCATTGTATACCTGGGCATGTGAAGCTGACCCGTTGCCTGAAGCATTGATGTACATGAACTTGTAGTCAGCATCGACCATGGCGAAGAGGATGATGCTGAAGAAGGCCTTGTAGTTGAAATAAATGGACCCTGACTTGGCTGGAGCTTTACAGGCCACGTGCTTCCCATCTATGGCTCCAACGGTGTGGGGGAAGTTCCACTTCTGATACCACTGCTCTGCAACTTTCTTCCAGCCTTCTTCAGTGGAGGGGCACTGGAGGAGCTCCTCCAGGTATTCTTCGATGATGGTCTTCACCACTTCTCTAACCACAATGCTGATGGTGTTGTGTGGCACCCTCCAGCTGTACTGCATGCTCCTGTATATGGTCCCTGAGGCCAGGTGGCACAGAGTCAGTGCCACCTTGAGCCCAGGGTCCAAGCTGGGCCAGAAGTTGGTGTTTGCCTTGGTCAACCTGGGTCTCAGCCGCTCCACAACTTCATCAAACATGGCTGGTGGCATCCTCATGAAGTTCTGGAATGCACGAGGGTCTTCGTTCCTCAGCTCCACCATCAGCTTGTTCTACAGTCTATACTCAGCTCTTCTCGCGATCCATCTTCGGACCCAGACACTTCTTGGCCGCCTCCTTTTCTTCCCTTAGAACAGGTGAAAGAGCCTGTAGATGGCTTCGCACTGTTGCAGAACGATGGTGGCTACCAAAAGGAGTGTGTGATGATCCATAGTGGAGATGACTGGATGCTGTGGAAGAGCAAGAGCCAGATGAAGGCTGAAGAGGTCTGCACCACAGGGCTGCTGGACAGAAAGTGAGATCCAGGTGAGTTCTTCCCCCTTTTTATAGGAAATATAAGTTTTCCACTAGGTGTCCTTTTGTATCCTCTAGGCATCCTGCAGACATCCTAAATATCCGAGATAGGTCCCCTCTGCGAACGTTTTTTCCATTTTAATGCTTTCTTTGCGAGTTGCATCCGCTTTCATCCTTTCTCCGTCCGTGCTACTAATGCTTTGTGTCCGTTCCACATTTGTTTCGCTTCCTCGTGTCCGTTTTCCGCTGGAACGGATTTGAGTTGCGTGGATGCGCAGCGGATGCCTAGCGGATATAGCAGACGCGTAATGGATGACAACGGATGTAGAAAGGATGTTCCCTGTATGCGTTGCGGATGCAGAATGGACACGTTGGATACATTTTCCGCTCAAAAAGTTTTGAGCAGCTCAAAACTTTTTTGAGCGAATGGAACCTCAATAGACGGATGCTGGACGGATAGAGAGGAAGAAAAACGGAGGCAGTGAGTTCAGAACGGAAGCATCGCGTTAACCAACGGATGGCAAGTGTTTCTCTCCGTTTTACATCCTCTTTCCATCCATTGGTGCAGTGTGACATGGGCTTTATACCAATAGTGTATCTTAGAGTGATACACAAAGAACTTCCAAATTTATCATACCTGAACACCCTAATTTTACAAAAGAAAAAGCTTGGAATTTTGATGCTACTTTAATATTTTGGATAAGAGTTGAATTTTTAAGAATCCACCAGGATTAGACCGGGATCTAATTGTACACATAATCACATATTTATACATTAGTATAACAATCTCTGTAGATGCCCCTTGCAGCAAGGAATGGGCTTATGATATTCTGGTGAGGTAGAGAGTTATTTGTTTGTTTCCTTGCTTGCTTGTTTACAAATTTTTAACCAAACCATCTCCTTCATTGAGCTATGCCAGATATTAACTGTATTCATCAACCTAGTGAGAAAAAAGAAAATTATATAGGTAATCTTCAATCTACAACCACTTCACTATTTAAAGTTGTAATGGTGCTGAAAAAACAAATTACAAAAAAAATGATTTTTCATAGTTATGAGCATTGCAACATCCCACAGTCAAAATTAAACTGGCATGTAATTTTGATGGCTGTAGTGTCATGGAGTCATGTGATCACCTTTTGCATCCTTCTGACAAGTAAAGTCAATGGGGAATCCAAATTCACTTAAATAAGTTACCAACTTAAAATCTGCAGTGATTCCCTTAATAATTGTGTCAAGAGAGACCATAAAATGGAACAAAAATTAACACCTGTTTTGTTTAGAAACTGAAGTTTTTTGGTTCAGGTGAGGTTGTAATTTGAACACTAGCTGGATTGGATTGGTTAATCTCCTGAGTTAACAAGGACCACATGTGAAGATAGTGAGGGGGAAACAGAGCAACCAGACCTGTAGAATTTCTCAAAGAACAACATCTACAGAGAAAACAAAAGTTACACGCCATTATGTATGTGCAAAAATCTCAATGAAGCAGAGTTAAAGTGAATGTAAACAACATTAACTTTGAATGCTGGAAAAGAATTTATCCACTCAAATATCACTGAAGAACAATTAGCAGATGAAAGAGATTAATTAACAGAAATAAAATATTTACAGAAGAAGAACTGAAGATTTAGAAAACAGCTGTGAAGGAGAGGGAGTAGGAGGAAGAAGAGAGAAGGAAGGGGAGGGGAAGAGCAGGAGATAGACATGGAAGAAAAGTAAAAGATAGAAAAGGAGAAGGAGGCATGTGAGTTAATGTTTCCAGAAAGGAATTACAGGCCTGTGTGAAGTAAGCCTGGTGAATTAAATGACTACCCCTAAAATAAATGAATCTGCCAAAGTTGGTCTTCTTCACCAGATAATTTGGCACCCAACTTTCTTTTAAGTAACTGCAGAAGGAAACAGCTGTGTGCCTGGTGTGAGAAATCCTTTAGTGCTTCCCACACATAATATATCAGGAGAATCTGCAAAGAATAGGGAAAAAAATCTGCAAAGAATAGGGAAACATTTCAACAGAGTCATCCTGACTGAATCAACAATTTGATGGTTTCTCTGCCCATTTCCCCCCCTTAAGGCCCTGTCCCACTGCACTTACGGATGCAAAGAGGATGTAAAATGTTAAAAAAAGCTTGCCATCCGTTGGAAAACGCTATGCATCCATTGTGTACTCACTGCATATGTGTTTCATACGCTCCATCCGTTGAGCAACCGTCCACTGCGATTTCATCCGCGCAAGAAGTTTTGAGCTGCACAAAACTTTGTGAACGGATGAACTTTCTGCCGTGTACGATGTAAATCCACGACATACGAGCAACAAATGTTCTATGTCCGTTATCATCTGTTAAACGTCCGCTGTATCCTCTCTGCATCCTCTGGACATCCTCGCAACTCACATCCGCTGCAGCTGAAAATGGAAAGAGGGAGGAAACAAAAGGTACATGGAACATCTATATATTGTTAGTATCACGGAAATAGAAAGGATGTGTTTGCATCCGATATACATCCGTGCGGCATCCCCTTTCTTTCCTTTAGGCATAGGTGATGCATCCGCTTCATCCGCTATGCATCTGCTTCAAAATTCTCCCCCGGAACCCCTTCGGAGGTGTCATCCGCTTCCATCCACTTTCATCTGCTAGGCTTCCTATGAACATCCGTTTAACATCCCCGCTACATACTACCCACGTCGGTTCTTTTCCATTCTGTTCATGCAAATTTTCACTTTTTGAAGCGGATGACAACTGATGGAGCCACCCCTGAAATTTTGCTCGTCAGCTGTGTCCTTTATGCATATGTTTTGGTTCGGTTCGGTTCGGTTCTATTCTATTCTGTTTTATTCTACTCTGCTCTGCTCTACTCTACTCGTATTCTGTTCTATTCTTTCCTATTCTATTCTATTTAGCAACTGTTCAAAGTTACAACATCAACAAAAAAGTGTCTTAAGACCATTTTACAATCATTGCGGCTTCTCCATGGTCATGTGATCAAAATTCAGACCTTTGGCAACTGACTCAACTGGCACAGTGTTCCAGGATCGTGTCATCCCCTTTTGCAACCTTCTGACCAGCAAAGTCAATCATGAAATTAAATTCACTTAACAACCATGTTACTAATTATGCAATTGCAGTAATTCACTTAACAACGGTGGCAAGAAAGGATATAAAATGGGACAAAACTCAAATGTCTCATTTAGCAACATAAATTTTGAGCTCAGTTGTTGTTGTAAGTTGAAAACTACCTGCATACTACATTCAAATGTCAACAAGAAAAAAATTAAATAAGTAGTCCTTGACTTATGATACTAATTGAGCTCAAAATTTATGTTGCTAAATGAGACATTTGTTAAGTGAGTTTTGACCCATTTTATGATTTTTTTTACCACAGCTGTTAAATTAATCACTGCAGTCACTAAGTGAAACACATGAACTTCTAGTGAATCCAGGATTTCCTCATTGACTTTGCTTGTCACAAATGCTGATCACATGACCCAGGAATGCGGCAACCATCGGAAATACATGCTGGTTGCAAATAAGCTCCAAAATTTTTATCATGTGACCCAGTGGTAGGATTCAAAAATTTGTACTGCCTTCACTTCAATAATGGCAGAAAGACTTAAAAGATATTTGAATAACTTTATTCATCCTGATCAAAATGGGTTTTCACCAAAGAGACAAAAACAACATGAGAATCCTGGACACTTCGGAATATTACAAGGCACATCCTGTAAAACAAATGGCTTTGATATTTCTAGATGCACAGAAGGCATTTGATAATGTGAATTGGTGATTCATGTTATTACAATTGAAGCAGATGGGCTTTGGTAAGAAATTTATTCAAGCCATAGAAGCTATATATCATAAACAAACAGCAAAGGTAAATGATAAATGGGGAATTGACAGATTGTATTGATATAAAGAAAGGGACAAGACAAGGTTGCCCGCTGCCACCTCTGTTGTTTGTGTTAACATTAGAAGTACTAAATAGAAATATTAGAGAAGAAAAAGATATAAAAGGAAGGAAAATTAAAAAGGAAGAATATAAACTACAAGCATTTGCGGATGACCTGCTTTTATCTTAGAGGATCCATTAGAAACAGCACTTGTTGAGAGAAAAGATAGAGGAATATGGAAAGGTAGCAGGTTTGAAAATAGACAAAATGAAGATTTTGACAATGAATATGCTAGCAAAACGAAAGGAAGAATTGGCTGAAGTTTTGAAGATCCAGGTCACAAATAAAGTTAAGTATGTGGGGATACATTTGACAGCAAGATGTGGTACACTTAAAGAGAACGATTATTATAAACTCAAACAACAGATTGTGACAGACTCGGCAAAATAGGAAAATTTACAACTATCATTAATAGGGAGAATATCAACAATTAAGATGAATATATTACTTAGAATTCTATACCTGTTCTAGACAATTCCAATTAAGTTAGGGAAAGATTATTTTGAAGATTTGAATAAAATAGTGTTGAAGTATATTTGGCAGGGAAGGAAGAGGAGAATAAAATTAAAATTATTGCAAGATGCTAGAAAAAAAGGAGGATTTGGCCTGCCTAATTGGGAGTTATATTATCAGGCGACAACTCTGATGTGGGTCAAGGAATGGATAGCACTAAGAAATACTAGATAACTGACACTAGAAGGACATGATTTGCTGTTGGGATGGCATGCCTATGAAAGAAGGGATCTAAAACACATAGATATTTTAAAAGACATTACATAGGAGAGGCTTTGTTATTAAATTGGGAGAAAATTAAAAAAAACATTGTTTAAAAATTCCAGTCTGACTATCAACTATTGAATCTTTTTCATACTCAGTAATATATAAAATGGAGCAAACAGATATGGCGAAATACTGAATGAAAAGGGTGAACTTAAATCTATACAAGAACTAGAAGAACAAGATATAAGAATGAATTGGTTTTTATATGTGCAAATACATTCTAGATATGATAAAGATTTTAAAGCAGAAGGTTTTTATGACTAATTGACTGGCTTAGATAAAATTTTGACAGGTACTGATGAAAAGTTCTGTCATTCTGACACAGCAGTAGGCTAGCCCCAAATTTAAAACTGAAACAGCTGTGAAAGTCTGATTCATAGACGAATTCAATACAGAAGCCTGATGATGGCAGATGAGATTCTGCCGAAACGTTGCTACAACTTTAAAAGCACAGCTACAATGACGTGGGAAAATACCTGAAGGAAGCTGAACAGCATATATATACATACACACACACACACACACACGATGGATAATATGATAATTTATATAAATTATAAGTAAGGACTATGGAGATGAAGCACAAAAGACTGACAAACTGTATGTAACTGGAAGATGGTTTCATGTTTTATGTTTTGTTTGTGTATGTTTGTTTAAAAAATAAAAATTCTTTAAAAAAAATTGTACTGCCGGTTCTATGGGCATGGCTTGGTGGGTGTGGCAGGGGAAGGATATGCTGCAAAATCTCCATTCCCTCCCCACCCCACTAACCTGCTTTCCAGCTCCCGTTCTCCTGTGCAGGGCAACCAAAGGAGACCCAGCCAATCAGCTGGGACTCAATGGGGGGCAGAGAATAAATGGGATTGGTGGGGCCAGTCAGAGGGGTTATTGGCCAGCTCTCCAAACTACTCAAAATTTCCACTACTGGTTTTCCAGAACTGCTGAATACCACCTCTGAAGTGACCGTGAGAATGCTGTGACAGTCATAAATGGGATTACCAGTTATAAATCAGTTTTTTAAATGTCACATAAATGTCATATAAATAAAGACCCACCATAATTTTAATTTTTTTAAACCACACACATGCACATAAAATCCTAGATCTAACAAACAGAATTCATTGATGCATCAAACCTCCTTCTTAATGTTGTTATTATCACATACTTAATTCTTTCCCAAAATCTCAAACAATCCTTCCAACACACTCATCCTCCAATTACAATTATAAATATTTTGTTCTTTCTATTAATTAGAAAAAGATTTGGGGCAGTTATTTGCTATCGTTCATTTTATTCTTTGCAAATAATCTTTTTTTTAAAAAAGAAGAAGCAGCTACTTAAACTTAATCCAGTTTCTCCCAAAGCTTCCAAAACAGTGAAAATTCTTTGCCAGCAACTCATTTTGGCCCTGAAGCACTAAATATTGACATTTTCCTGTTTGCCAATACCAACTGACCAGCTGTAGTTTATATTTAAATGCAGGGAGTCTTTGGCTTGTAGCCATTTGTTTAGTGACCATTCAAAGATCAAGCATCATAAGATCAAATTAGGTGCTAATACCACTCTATAAAGCCTTAGTAAGAACACACCTAGAGTACTACATCCAGTTTTGGTTACTACACTATAAAAAAAGATGTTGAGACTAGAAAAAGTACAAAGTGCAACCAGGATGATGAGGGGACTGGAGGCTAAATAACATACGATGAACGGCTGCAGGAACTGGGCCTGGCTAATCGAGGGAAGAGAAGGACCAGGGGAGACAGGAGAGCATCTTCCAATATTTGAGGGGCTGCCCTAGAGAGGGGGGGGGGTCAAGCTATTCTCCAAAGCACCCCAAGGCCAGACAAGGAATAATGGATGGAAACTGAAACAAGGAGAGAAGCAACCTGGAAATAAGGATGAATTTTCTGACAGGGAAAACCATCAACCAAGGGAACAGAAGTTGCCCTCAGAAGTTGTGGGAGCGTCATCACTTGAAGCTTTCAATAAGAGACTGAACTGCCCTCTGTCAGAAAGGTGTAGGGTCTCCCACTTGGGCGGAGGGTTGGACTAGATGACCTACTAGTTCCTTTCCCACTCTGTTAAATCTACAGTTAACAATGGCACTGAAAAAGTGACTTATGACTACTTTTCATACTTACAACCATTGCAATATTCCCATGGTCACAGGATTAAAATTCAGAAGCTCAACAACTGACATCAGTGTCCTGGGGTCGCATGATTCCCTTTTGTGACCTTGACGAGTAAAGTCAATGGAGAAGCCAGAGTCACTTCACAACCATGTTGCTTAATTAGCAACTGGAATGATTCACTTAATAATATCTGTAGCAAGAAATATGGGGCAAAATTCACTTAATAAAATAACTCTGTCTCACTTAGTAATTAGTAACAAATTTTGGGCTCAGTTATGGTTGTAAGTTGAGGACTAACTACATGCCACAAAATATACAGACACAATGTTCATTGCTAATATATTCTTTTTTTATTATTAGTTTATAGAACAAAATGCAAAAATACCAAAGAAAATAGTAGGAAAACAAGGGAGAGAAAAAGGGAAGGGAAAAGAAAAAAGAAAGAAAAAGTGTTGACTTCCAATTCCCTTTGGTACAGAAAAATAAGATAATAGCATTAAACCTCAACTTTTAATTTTGACATAATAGTAGCCATTTCTACAACCACAAACCTATTTAATCGGTAAAACCTAAAATCAGAGTTTCCTCTTTTCTGCCTCAAGCACAAGATCCAAAAGTGGTTTTCAAGTAGTAACAAAAATGATTCTATTTTTTTTTTCTTAAATTAAAGCAGCCAATTTTAATCATCCCTGCTAAGTCCATGAACTTTTGCAGCCACTCCTCCATTGTGGGAATCAAATTGCCCTTCCATTTCTGTGCATAAACTAAACTTGCTGCCTTTAATATATCTAATATCAAAGTTCCATTTTTCCCCCAAGTCTTTTTCAATTAAACCCAAAAGAAAAGTTTCTGGTTCTCTCTTTATATTCCCTTTGAGAATCTTCTGAGATTCACATTAAGATGTGGATCCTACTCCAATATTTTTTTGCTAGTTGCAAATATATTCATCAGATAGACTCGGTCAAAGTTTGGTGAATGTGCTGTGTGGGTTGTGTCTGACTTCTAAAGGCAAACACACCGAGTGCCCAGGGGAACACAAAAGCCATAGCAGAAGAGAAGCTACTAACTAAAGGTCAATGTCACAGCTGTTTTTAGGGCCACCAGATGTCCCAGAGTTAAATTTGTAATGCAATCATCAGCAGGAAAAATTTCTGGAAAAAAAAGACACAATGCTAGAACTGTCTTTTTCATTCGTCCAAAAATGTTCCTCTTCCATAATTCTCCAATTTTATTATTTTAAAAATCTTTGGGTCTTGTTTCTGAAAAGGGTTAGATATCACAGGCATTGGTGTGTCAACATAATTTAACAGAATAACAAAGTTGGAAAAGACCTTGGAAGTCTTCCAGTCCAATCCCCTGCCTTGGCAGGAAACCCTACACCACTTCAAACAAAGGGTTATCCAACATCTTCTTAAAAACTTTCAGTGTTGGA
Source organism: Laticauda colubrina (assembly GCA_015471245.1). Lineage (NCBI taxonomy): Eukaryota > Metazoa > Chordata > Lepidosauria > Squamata > Elapidae > Laticauda > Laticauda colubrina. Next base: position 12,194,856 of record BLBF01000048.1, on the reverse strand, counting down.
GCATTCACAAATTCTGGAGGCAAGTTGTTCCACTGGTTAATTGCATTAACTGTCAGGAAATTCCTCCTTAGTTCTAGATGGCTTCTCTTCATGATTAGTTTCCATCCATTGTTTCATGTCCTGCCTTCAGGTGCTTTGGAGAATAACTTGATTCCCTCTTCTTTGGGGCAACAACCCTTGATATCTTGGAACAGGGGTTGCCAAACTTTTGTACCTCAGGGACCACCAAGCTCATCATTTTAAATCCCGCAATCCCTGGAAAAATCCCCCAAAAAGTCTGAAGGAAAATTCCTCACCTTGTTTTCCTACCAATCAATCATTCTTTATTTGGGATTGTAGGATACCATCTCCAGCTCCGTTCCCCGGGGGAGAGAGGGAAGAGGGGGGGAAGGGAGAAACTTTTGGCTGCATGCAAGGAAAGCAGCAGAAGCTGCAGAAGTCTTTCTTTCTCTCCCCCAAACTCTGCCACAAATGAGACTTGTGCGGGCGCAGCCTCTTGGAGCAGGAGGCCTTGCAGGATCCCAAAGATTCATTTCTGGCGGAATTTGGGGGAGAGAAAGAAAGACTTTTGCTGCTTTCCTTGCGTGCAGCCAAAAGGAGAAGAAGAAAGAAGCGGAAAGAAGCAGCTCGGTGGCCAGACCAGGCACATGGGGTGATTCGGGCAAGTTCCCCCCTTCGTCCTTTCCCCCCTTCCCTTCACTACCTCATGTTATACACAGTGCAAACGATGCAAGCCTTGTGTTTCCATGGGCCATGTGGGCAGCACAGCCTTGTGTTCCTGCACAGCCTGGATTAATTGCTTTGGGGGTGACATTTCTCTGCGGACCACCAAAATTTTCTCATGGACCACCAGTGGTCCCCAGCCCGCTGGTTGGCAAGCACTGTCTTGGAAGAGTGCAATCGTGTCTTCCCTAGTCCTTCTTTTCATTAAACTAGACATACTCAATTCCTGCCATCATTCTTCATTTGTTTTAACCTCCAGTTCCCTAATCCTCTTTCTTGCTCTTCTCTGCACTCTTTCCAGAGTCTCAACTTCTTTTTTATATAGAAATTATCAACTTATAGCCACAATTGAGCTCCAATTTTCAATTGCTAAGCAAGACAGTTGTTAAGATAGTTTTGCTTTATTGTATGACCTTTCTTGCCACAGTTGATAAGTGAATCACAAAACTAGTTAAATGACTTTGGAGCCAGACATTATCTCACTCAGCCCAACACTGTGCAAGCTGGTTGTTGTGGGAAAATAGGACGTATTAAGTATTAAATGTGCTGCATTTGTACACAATAAAACTGCCCCATAAATATGTTGATAGATTGATACACGTACTCATCCACTTACAACCGCAACTGGGGCCAGAATTTCTGTAGACCAGCAAAACAGTTATTAAATCAGCTAGTTTTGTGTTCAGCAAATCACTGCAGATCTTAAATGAAGTATGTGGTTGTTAAGTGAATCTGGCTTCCCCTATTCATTTTGCTTATCAGGAGTTGGCTGGGAAGTTGCAGATGGTGATCAGATGATCCAGGAATGCTGCTGTTGATTGTAAATATATGCCAGCTGCCAAGCTACTATCAAACTTTGATCATGCAGCAAGAGATGCTGCAATGGCATAAGTACCAGGACCAGTTTAAGTCACATTTCTCATTGTTACTCTAACTTTGAATGGTCTCTGAATGAATAAAAATACTTATATATAGTTTTATAGTGCTTTACAGCCCTCTCTAAGTGGTTTATAGGGTGAACAATCTGGGTCCTCATTTTACCCACCTTGGAAGGATGGAAGCCTGAGTCAATCTTGAGCCTGATGGGATTCAAACTGCCAAACTGCAGGCAACAGAAGTTCTTCTTCTCTCGTGTCGCTACACTTTTCCCAGCCACTGTAGAACACTGTTGGTGTAGGTTGGTGTAGCGTGGTAAAAGGATTCGCAGGTAAACAGATACCTGACAGGGGCCGCGACGTGAACGCTCCTTCTATGGCCCCCGGCAACAGAAGTGGTCTGTAGTACTCTGTGTGCGTGTGTGTGTGTGTGTGTGTGTGTGTATTGGTATACACATACATACATATATATAAGTGAATGTGTGTATATAATACATGTGTACATACATACATACATGCATGTATACATCCATATCGAGAGAGAGAGAGAGAGAAATCTATTTGTCTGTCTCTAGTCCTTGACTTACAACTATTCATTCAGATACTCTGGTACTATTACTATTCAGTATTTATTAGACTCTGGTACATTTACCAGGAAAGATGATAGGTGGTTAGAGAGAGACAGATGAGAGAGATGACAAATATGAGATAGAGATAGATAGATGATTGATGATAGATAGGTAGGTAGGTAGGTAGATGATTGATGATAGATAGATAGATAGATATAGATAGATGTCAAAAGACAGAAAAGAAAGTAATAATTAGATGCACAATCGCCCTACCAACTCTCTGGTTTAGGTTTCTCTGCTTAGTATTCCAAATCAAGTTTTCTCATCCACCAGGTAGATGAGGGGCTGGGTTTTGTACTAGACATCAACTCATCCATCTTCTACCAAGCTGACAGCAATATTGATCTCATGTAAGATGAATAGTTATGTCTGAAGAAGCTAGCTGCAAGCGAACCAGTAAAATTAGACTGCCAAAATAAATAATCAGAATTAAGACTTTAACTTTAGCCTTGAACATTCAGAAACAGGATGGGTAGAAGGTATTTCAAATTTATGTTGGCAGTACAAAAAACGAAAACGGCACTAAGATATTACCTAGACAAGTAAGAAAACATCTGCAACAAAACGACCAAGTTCAGAGACCACCAAGAACTCCTAAGGGGAATTTTACCATGCTGGATGGATGTTTTAAAAAGCTAGAAAATTCTGAATTTAGATATATACAATGGTTCAGAGGATTTTAAAAATTAATATTCAACTGGGACCAGAGGTTTTTCCTTTAGGACTGAAGAGCAAATAGTTAGGGGGGAAAAGTCATAGGACTTTATTGTTGTATTTAATGACTGCAGTGATTACAGGTTCCTCGCCTTGTGATTGCTATTGAGCCCAAAAATTCCATTGCCCGTTATAAAGTGAGTTTTATCCCACATTACCATTTTACTTAAGTGAATCACTATAGTTGTTAAGTTAATTGATAAATTAATCAGGTTTCCTGATTAATGACTTTGCTTATCAGAAAGTTGCAAAAGGGCATCATGGCAACTGTCATAAATATGAGTCAGTTTCCAAGCATCTGAATTTTGATAACATGACCAGGGATGTTGCAACGGTTGTAAGTGTGAAAAATGGTCCTAAGTTTTTCATTGCATCTTATTGCACAAAGAAGCTATAATGGAGCCTGTCTTGAACAAAAGGCTAGAGTACATGACCTCTAAGGTAAGTCATTGCTATGACAGGTGCAGTATTTTGCAATATATGACTTTTTTGCCCATTTCTGGCAAAAAAAAAGAACCCTATTGGCAAAGCTAGATTCAGTTAAAGATCATGGGTGTTCATTTTACAACTTGAAAAAATGGTCATAAAATCAGATCTGGTAACATGATGATTCAACTAATGATTTCCCTGGCAACAAAAAAGCAGCAAGGATGATTGCTGGACTGGAGAATAAAACATAGGAAGAACGGTTGCAGGATCTGGCTATGTCTAGTCTAATGAAAATAAGGACTAGGGGAGATAGGATAGCAGTCTTCCAATATCTCAGGGGCTGCCACAAAGAAAAGGGAGTCAAGCTATTCTCCAGAGCATCTGAGGCAGAGGTGGTATTCAGCAGGTTCTGACCAGTTCTGGAGAACCGGAAGTGGAAATTTTGAGTAGTTTAGAGAACCGGCCAATACCACCTCTGACTGGCTCTGCCCCCCTCTATTCTCTGATCGAATCCCAGCTGATCGGCTGGGTCTTCTTTGATTGTCCAGCACAGGAGAATGGAGCTAGAAAGCAGGTTAGTGTGGTAAAGAGGGAATGGGATTTGCAGTAATCTTCACCCAGGACTGTGGAGGAAATGGGGATTTTACAGTATCCTTCCCCTGCCACGCCACCAAGCAACGCCCACCAAGCGATACCATGACCACCAAATCACGTCCACAGAACGGGTAATAAAAAAATTTGAATCCCACCACTGACTTGAGGATAGGACAAGAAGCCATGGATGGAAACTGATCAAGGAAAGAAACAACTTAGAACTAAGGAGAAATTTCCTGATCGAATAATTAATCAGTGGAACTTCTTGCCTCCAGAAGTTGTAAATGCTCTAACACTGGAAGTTTTTAAGAAGAGATTGGATCAACCATTTGTCTGAAGTGGTGTAGGGTTTCCTGCCTAAGCAGGGGGTTGGATTAGAAGACCTCCAAGGTCCTTCCCAACCTTGTTAATCTATTATTTCAGATCAAGGACTCTTCATCAGAAAAGAAGGATGCAAAAATGAATGTGTAAATGCAGGGATGATGGTCTGGGCATTCAGAATGATCAGCTGCTTTTCCCTAAAATTAGAAATATAGCTGGGGAGGGGGATAGGAATGTAGCTGTGTTGGAGTTGCAGCCCTGGAAACAGGCTTGGCTTGGAGTCAGCAATATTTAAGGAGGCTGGGTAAGAGACATAAGGCTCTGGAGGCAGCGCGTTGTTATTCTTAAAAAAATAAACCTATCCACAGTTTTGCTTTGGAAGCATGCTCAGAATCAAAAGTAAAACTAGGTATAGTTAACCTAGAATAAAAAGAGAAGAGATTTCAGGCCAGCTAGGACAGGTATCCTCAACCTACAACCATGACTGACCCCAACATTTCTGTTGCTGTGGAATGTTTGTGGAGTGAATTTGGCCCCAATTTTACAATGATCATGATTGTTAAGTGAAATACTGCAGTTATTTAAGTTAATAACATGGTTGCTAAGTGAATCTGGCTTCCCCATTGACTTTGCTTGCAAAAGGGGAATCACATCACCCCCGGACACTGCAACCATCATAAATATGAGTCTGTTACCAAGAGTCGAAATTCTCATTGCATGGTCATGGGCATGGGGTGGGATTCAAAAATCCCAGCAACCAGTTGCTGGGTGGGCAATGCCACGGTGGATGGGACCAACCAGAGCTTCCTGTTTCCGGCTTCCGGTGGGGCTCCAGGGACCGGGAGAGGCCGTTTTCATCCTCCCAAGAGTCCAGAGGCCTCCCCTGGGCCTCTAGGAGGGCGAAAACAGCCTCCCCTGGCCTCTGGAGGCCCACCAGAAGCTAAAATTAGGCCCTTTTTTTTTGCCACTTCCGGTTTTTCTGGAAGGTCCATTCTCCCTTTTCCCCGAGCCTCCACACAGACCCTGCACTTACCTCCATCCAAAATGGGCTACCTGGAGACTCGTGGGAGGGAATGGGAGGGGCTAGCCTGTCAGTTGAAATACCAGTTCGGTGAACCAGTTGTAACTTTAATATCCGGTTTGCCCAAACCGGTAGGATCCCACCCATGGCCGTGGGGATGCTACAATTTATAATGCCTTGGTAAGACCACATGTGGGCAGGATCCAGCCTGTGGGGTTGCTTTTGATCTGGCCCATGGGGCTACCCTGGAAACAGCAAAGGACCAGGCCACGGTGCCTCACAGTGTCAGCAAAAATCAGTTTCCACTGTCAGTGGGATTTAGGAGGCCATCGCAGGCAAAAACGGACTTCATAGTTTTCGTTAGCAGAGCGCTTAAGTCACCACAAGCATCCATGAGGAGGGGTGGGCTTCAAACATTTTAGCAATGAGTTCTCTGCCTGGTTGCTGGGTGCGCATGGCCATGGTGAACATGGCCTAGTCTGCCTCCTGCACCATGGTGGCAGGGGACGTTTTTGTCCTCCCCGGGTTCCGGAAGCTTTCTTCGAACCTCCAGGAGGGTGAAAATGGCCTCCCCAGGCTCCGGAGGCTCTCTGGAAGCCAGAAACAGGCCCATTTCCGGCCTTCCTGAACTTCTAGGAGGCTTGTTTTTCACCCTCCCTGAGCCTCTGCATGCATCCTGCACTTACCTGCATCCAAAACGGGCCATGTGGGGACTCCAGGGAGGGAGAGGAGGAGTGGGTGGGGCCAGTCAGGAGTCGGATTTGGGGGTTCCCCAAACTGCACAGAATCTTAGTTGGGGGGCTCTCCCGAAACCCTGAGGACCCCCAGCAGCCCAGCCCTGTCCACAAGGGATTTTGAGCTGGCCACACACACAGCCTTCCCGAGGTCAAACACAATCCTGATATGGCCCTCAATGAAATCATGGCTGACATCCCTGCTCTAGAAAGAGTGCAGTGAAGAGCAACCAAAATGATCGGGAGACTGGAGGCTAAAACATGAACACCAGTTGGAGGAGTTTGCTATGTCTAGTTTAATGAAGAGAAGGACTAGGGGTGACATAATAGCAGTATTTCAGTATTTGAGGGGCTACCCCAAAAAAGAGGGAGTCTTGGAGAATAGCTTGACTCCCTCTTTTTTGGGGTAGCCCCTCATCTGAAGGCAGGTTGAGAAGCAATGGATGGAAACTAATCAAGGAGAGAAGCAGCCTAGAAATTTCCTGACAGTGAGAACAGTTAATCAGTGGAACAACTTGCCTCCAGAAGTTTGGAGTCCTTCAACACTGGAGGTTTTAAAGAAGAGATTGGACAACCGTTTGTCTGCAATGGTGTAGGGTTTCCTGCCTAAGCAGGGGGTTGGACTAGAAGACCTCCAAGGTCCCTTCCAATTCTGTCATTCTGTTCTGCTCTGTCTGGAGTTGTATGACACCACATTGTATTACAAAACCAGCGTGATCTAGGTGTTAAGGAGCTAGGCTAGGATTAAAGAGACTCAGGTTCAAGTCCTGCTCACAAAAGCTTTCTGGGAAATTAGAACACAACCCTTCCCTCTCGACCCAAAAGTTTGGGGTAGTGAGGAAAGGCTGAACTGGGGTGGAAAATCCTTTCAGCCATGAAAAAAAAACCTGAGTAATTTTGAGTCAATGTTTATCTTTCAGTCCTGACTATTTTGCAGGATTGCTGTGGTGGGAGAAAACTGAACTCCCCTTCAGCTCCTGAAATAAATCCAGGATTTATTTGTAGCAAATAACTCAATCCATATCACAGCTTGGATCAACAGACAATCTCTTTGCAAAGTCCATAAAAAGGGGGAGGAATATGATAACACAAAGGTTACCGCCATCCTAACTTTTTTGCTCTATCTTGGTGGACGACCATGGGTTGGAAAGCATGAAGGAAGCAGCCTGGCTGTTCCCCAATTCAGGTAAAGATGCATTTTCTCCAGAAGCACGTATAAAGTGGGAATAAAATATGAATATTAATAGCAATAATTTGATACAGCACCAATAGCACATGGCTCTCAATGGTTTAGCATTTAAAAATACAGTTCCCTTACTGCATGTTTGAAAATCTTGGAGGTGCTCAATTATTTACTATTTAAATCATTTTTTAAATGAAATATTTGGCACCTCCTAGATGAAAATAGAGCAGGCAATAGCTGCATTAATTCCCTCCTTCACTACAGCACAAAGAAAACTATCAAAGGAAGGTGCAGATAGATAAAAGAGTCCTATAAAAGTACACATATAGACTGGGTGAAACTTGGCTCAATAGTAATCACCGGGAGGTGGATCTTGGAGTCTTAGGGGATAACCAGTTAAACATGAGCCAGCAGTGTGCGGTGGCAGCCAAAAAAGCCAAAGCAATCCTAAATTGCATTAACAGAGGGATACAATTGAGATCAAGGGAGGTACTAATGCCACTCTGTAAAGCCTTAGTAAGGGCACACCTAGAGTACTGCATCCTGCTTTGATCACCACACTATAAAAAATATATTGAGACTCTGGAAAGAGTGCAGAGAAGAGCAACCAGGATTATGGGACTGGAGGCTAAAACATATGAAGAACAGTTATAGGAACTGGGCCTGGCTAGTCTGGTGAAAAGAAGGACCAGGGAGACATGATAGAGGTTTTCCAATATTTCAGAGGCTGCCACAGAGAGGAGGGAGGTCCAGCTATGTTCTAAATCATCTGAAGGCCAGAAAAGGAATAATGGATGGAAACTGAACAAGCAGAGATTCAACCTAAAAATAAGGAGAAACTTTTGGACAGTGAGAACAATCAAACAATGGAACAGAAATTGCCTTCAGAAGTTGTGGGAGCTTCATCACTGGAGGTTTTCAAGAAGAGATTGGACTGCCCTCTGTAAGAAATGTTGCAGGGTCTCCTACTTGGGTGGGGGGTTGGACTAGATGACCTACAAGGTCCCTTCCAACTCTGTTGTAAATCTGTAGACAGAGTAGCCCATAATTGCACAGATGCTGCAAACAGCTGTAAATGCAACCCTGCTGCCAAGAACCCAACCATGTAACTGGTTTGGTGTGTGTATGTGTGGCTGCTGGAACTCCAGAACTCGGTCAAATGTCACTCTGGGGAGGTCTGTCAACACTTTAAACAATTGTTAAGTGAGCGGTCATTAAGTAAGGACTAAGTCCAGGAATACCTGTATTTGTATTAAATCTACAGGTATTCCTGGACTTAGGACAACAACTGAGCCCAAAATTTATCTTGCCAAGTGAGATTAAGTGAAGTTTGCCCTGCTTTCTTGCCACAGTTGTTCAGTGAATCACTGCAATTGTTCACTTAATAACACAGTTGTTAAGTGGACCTGGCTTCCCCATCAGCTTTGCTTGTCAGAAGGTCGCAAAAGAGGGGAAAATCAAATTATTTTGGGACACTGCAACCCTCACAAGTCAATTGCCAAGCATCCAAAATTTGATCACCTGACTGTGAGGATCGTAATGCAATGGTCATAAGGACAAAAAACAGTCATGTCACTTTTTTTCAGTGCCATTTAACTTCAAACAGTTACTATATGAACTGTTGTAAGTCAAAGACTACCTGTATAGTTTAACTTATCTCTCTAAACATACAAATTTTCCACCATGTGATTTTTCTCTTTGTAATATGTCCTGTTTAATCAACAAAGTCATAAATCACAAATCGGGGGGAGGGGTTTCCATCCCCCTCCCATTTTTTGTAAAATGTCCCATCCAGTCATTAATATAGATCATGTCTTTTCTCTAATCAAAGAAATTGGTTTATCCACCAGTCTCATCAATCAGTCTCCCACATTGGGCTCTGTCAGTTTTTTCCATTGCAGAGCATATAGTAGTAGGATAATCAATTAAAGGTAATCCTCGGCTTACAAACTTACTGGAGTCTGTCTGTTACCGTTATATGTCATAATAGTTGTAAAGTGGATCATCCATAACTGTGAAGAGGGATGTTGGAGTACCAGTGGACAATCGTTTAAATATGAGCCAGCGTTTGTGCTGCAGCTGTCTGAAGTGTTCCGATATCTCCGGGGCTGCCCCAAAGAAGAGGGAGTCAAGCTATTCTCCAAAGCACCTGAAGGCAGGAGAAGAAGCAACAGATGGAAACTCATCAAGGAGAGAAACAACCTGGAACTAAGGAGACATTTCCTGACAGTGGGGACAATTAATCAGGAACAACTTGCCTGCAGAAATTGTGAAAGCTCCAACACTGGAAAATTTAAAAAAGATGTTGGATAACCATTTGTCTGAAGTGGTATGGGGTTTCCTACCTGGGCAGAGTTGGACTAGAAGATCTCCAAGGTCCCTTCCAACTCTATTATTCTATCACATGTTCAACCCAGTTTTTATATGGTCTTCTTTTGTGAAGTTGGTAAGCAAACCCCTTGCCCGCTGAAAGGATATGCCGGGGTGTGTTTTTTGATAAAAACATAATAAATTCAGGTCAGTTGCCAAAAATGCAGTCATGTGACTGAAGGGAGGGGCAGCTGTCAGAATTCGGAGCTAGGTTATAAGTTAATCTTGTGGAGGTCCATTGTAACTTTGAACCGACCATATATCAAGAACTATGTGTCCGCAGATAGACCTCAACTTACAATCATTTGATTGGTGGCCATTTGAAGCGACAATGGCACTGAAAAAAGTGACATGATCAGTTTTCACATTTAATGACCACCACAGCATCCCCACAATCACTTGATCCAAATACAGGCACTTGCAAATGGCATGTATTTATGACGGTTGCTATGCCCTGGGATCATGGGAACACCATCGGTAACTTTCCCAGTCCGTCAGAGCAGGTTCTGACCAGTTCTGGAGAACCGGTAGTAGAAATTTTGAGTAGTTTGGAGAACTGGCAAATCCCACCTCTGACTGGAGATTTTGCAGTATCCCTCCGCTGGCACGCCCACCAAGCCTCGCCCACAGAACCGGTAGTAAAAAATTTGAATCCCACCACTGCAGCCCGCTTCCAAAAAGCTTCACTTAATGATTGCATGTTTTGCTTAAAAACTGAAATGATTCATTTAACAAGGATAGGCGAGGAGAATGGAATGGAATAGAATAGAATGTGTGAAATGGAATAGAATGTGGAATTGAATGAATACGATAGAATAGAATAGAATAAAATAGAATAGAACAGAATAGAATAGAATAGAGTAGAATGTGAAATAGAATGAATAGAATAGAATATGGAATGGGATAGAATAGAATAGAATAGAATAGAATAGAATAGAATAGAATAGAATAGAATAGAAT
>BLBF01000048.1:12145513-12176469 GCA_015471245.1 Laticauda colubrina | reverse complement strand
TATTCTATTCTATTCTATTCTATTCTATTATCCCTGATTCTATTCTTATCCCTGATTCTATTCTAATCCCTTATTCTATTCTTATTCTATTCTTATCCCTTATTCTATTCTTATCCCTTATTCTATTCTAATCTCTTATTCTGTTCTACTCTTAGCCCTTATTCTATTCTATTCTATTCTTATTCTTATTCTATTCTAACATATCCCAAAGAAACATCATTAGTGGCCTCCACTAATCCACCCATCACTGCTAGCAAAATTGTTGAAGAGATGTATCTCCCTTATCTTATAAAACAGTCCCGTTTCAGGTTTTGTTCAAACCTCAGAGACATTCTGCCATAAAATTAAAATATAATTTCCTTTGCTCAAAAAAAAAACACGTTTTTTGGCATGCACACACAAGAACACAAAAGTTCAAGGAGCAAATGTTTCTAGTAATGCAATTCATGTTTAAAATAAATCAGGTGCTAAGTTTTAAATATCTACCCAAGTTGGATTCAGTGTGGGATGTTTAAAGAACAGGTGGCTAATCCTAGAAGAGTCTCAAATAGTATTTCCCAACATTGGAAACTAAGATATGTGGACTTCATCTCCCAGAATTCTGTACCCAACCAAAGGTCATGTGATCAAAATGTGGACGCTTGGCAACCAACTTCTATTTATGACGGTTGCAGTGTCTTAGGTCATGTGACTCTCCTTTTCTGGCCTGACAAAGAGACATCAATGGGAAAATCAGGTTTCACTTAACAACTGTGCTACTAATTTAATAACTGCAGTGCCTCGCTTAACAACTGATAAGAAAACTCGTAAAAAGAGACAACATTCACTTACTGTCTCATTTAGCAACAGAAATTTTAGGGTCAGTTCTCGTTATAAGTTGAGGACTACTTGAATACTTTACAAGAAAAATGTAGGATTTCTGGAAATATAATGAAGGGCTGAGATCAAGTAACATGGTAATCATAGCCTCCTGCTATTTGGCAGATTTTAACAATTTGGCATATTCTCACCCCTCACTAATGCCTCCATTAAAAACATTATGGAGATTATCAGAGTTAACAACTGTCTCGCTTAGCAACAGAAACTTTGGGATCAATTGTGACCATACGTTGAGGACTGCCTGTAACCCAATACATTTTGCATACTAAGCTAAGATGCAGTTGATATATTGGGATTTAGTTATTTTTAGGAAAAAGTAACACATTTCAGAAAAAATTGGGACATTTTACAAAAATGATCTCTAAAGTAAGACATATACATCAGGCTGTAGGCTAAGTAAATATTAGAATATCTATTTGTATCATTTTCCTCCCTATCCCAATAATTTCCATTTAAGAGCACATATTTTATAATGGATATAGTACATATATATCATTTATAAATAAAAACAAACATGGGTCTCTACATTATTTTACTAATAAAGGTATACAATCAAAAAGTTATAAACATAATAAGCTGTGTGCTACAGGCTCAAAAACATGGTTTATTGCTTAAACCATGAATCCAGCAAACTGGCTAATTCATAAAACCATGGTTAAAACAAAGGATAGCTTAGCTAGGTCAATATGCAACCCAAATTTATTAGCCTCATCAGAACATTTATATTATAGTTTTTATTCCCATTTTTGCACAGGAGCTCAAGGCAGCAGAAGTTCTCTTTTTCATGTTTTCCTACAAAACCCTTTGAGATAGGCTGCTTGGTCTTATTGATTCTTAATTCTTCATGTATCAGAATTGAGAGAAATTGAGAAACCCAAGATTCTGGTTAAATAAACCCGATAATTCAGCACCATTTTCCAAAAACTGTTGGCCTAATTAATTTATTTTTCTAGTAAACCTTTCTTTTAAAAAAGACATCATGCAGCCTAAAGAAAACTACCGTTCAAGCATGAGCTTTACTTTCGCAAATCTCAAATGTTGAGGCAACTACAGGGTGTCCAAATGAGGGCACTCTATCTATGCTCAGAAGCCATCCCATCTCTCAAACTACATCGACAAAGACATAAAAAACTGGAGGCAGGGAATCAAACCCCAATTCCCCCTCTTCATCTGTCATCCTGAAACAATGTAAAATGCGAGGGATGAGCAACCTTCTTCTTTCTGAGTTAACCCAGTGTATGTGTTGCCCCGATATAGAGCAGCCAGAAATAACAAGATGGGTTCTCACAACAACAATAACTGGGGGGAAACGGGAGGAGAGTTGAAAAGTCTAATGTGAGGTGCGAACAAATCTGCTGAAAGGCTTTTGTGTCTTTGGAGATTCCTAGTCATCCAGGTCACAGTTCTCCCAAAGATGGTTTTTTTTCTTTCTTTTTTTTTTTTAAATTTTATTTAAGTTTTCCACATTTTAAAAACATCTTTTTTTTTTTTAGTGAACAGCATGATTCCAGGTTTTCACATTTCCAGACAAACATGACTATAATTACATACTCAACTTTCACATTTAATTTCATATCTTACCATTACTTTACATATTTTGTATTATTTTTATCAGATACTTTTGTCCAGCTTATTCTATAAGTTTTCCAATACATTTGTTAACCTATTTCCTTAAACTTTAAATAACTCTCATATCTTCATATTCATTGTACTTTTATACTTTCATCTGTCAGGTTTGCAATTTCATCGCATATTCTTATTTCATCATTTCACAAATTCTATTTCAATTCAAACATTTCAAAACAGTTTCCCCCATAATTACTAATATGAGTGTGCCACCCTTATAACTTATATATCATTAACTCCCCTTTTAATCCCAATAATCATTTAACTTTTAAGTATCACCCAAAATAATTAATAATAATAATCTCCGAACAACTATACAACTATATAACATGGTGCTTTCCCCACCAAAGGTGGTTTGTTTCAAGAAGCAACTGGACTTTCTGTTTTTCCTTTGAAGACATTTTGCTTCTTATCCAAGCAGCTTTCTCAGCTCTGACTGGATGGTGGGGAATAGAAGGACCCTATCAGATCTGAAGAAGCTTCTTGGAAAAACCAGAAAGTCCAGTTGTTTCTTCAAAAAGCACCTTTGGGTTAAAGGCTTTGCGTGAGGGAGGAGAGCCTGCGTAACATGTGTTACAACATATACCCTTCCAGTGAAGTTACTCCATGTGTGCTTTTTCAAAAGGCAATTGGGCATTCTTTGTTTTGCTTGATGACATTTCCATCCATCTGAATAGAGCTGGAAGGGACTTTGGAGGTCCTCTAGTCCCACCCGCTACTCATGAAGGAGACCCTAAACTATTTCAGACAACTGGTTGTCCAGTCTCTTCTTAAAACCCTCCAGTGTTGGAGCACCCCAAATTTTTGGAGGCAAGTTGTTCCACTAGTTAATTGTTCTCAGGAAATTTCTCCTTAATTCTGGGTTGCTTCTCTCCTGGATTAGTTTCCACCCGTTGCTTCTTGTCGTGCCCTCAGCTGCTTTGGAGAATAGCCGGACTCCCTCTTCTTTGGGGCAGCCTTAAAGTTGGTTCAAATATTGGCCTTAAAGTTCAAATACTGGAAGACTGCTATCATGTCCCCACTTGTCCTTCTTTTCTTTAGACCAGGGGTTCCCAAACTTGGCAACTTTTAAGATTTGTGGACTTGAAGACCACAAGCCTTAAAGTTGCCAAGTTTGGAGTCCTCTGCCCTCAATTGGACTAAGCCATACCCAAATCCTGCAACCTTTCTTTGTATGTTTTGGTCTCCAGGCCTTTAAACTTCTGAGTTGCTTTTCTCTGCGCTTTCCCCCCCCCCCTCCCCCCCGTCTCAACATCTCATCGTTTGCTTCCCATCCAAGAAGCTTCTTAAATTTAGGGCAACCTGGAGGACTGAGCATCTCCATAGACCTAAAGTTCTTTGTCCAAAACAGGTGAGCCTCCGCCGGGACCGCTCTCTGCACGTGCGAAAGAGGCGCAGATTCCTTCACAGCGCGCGCGCCTCCCACCTACCCATCCTCTATCCTCAAATGGTGACTAATTACTTCTCACCTCACACCCCCCCCCCAAAAAAAAAAAAATTAAAAAAAATTCTGAAATTCGCCACTGTCTTTTCCGCCCTCCCCTCCGCCGCCCCCCGTCCCCCGGCGCAGGAGACCGGGAAGAGGAAGAGGGGGGGGGGGGGGAGAACGGGACGGACGAATGCCCTCTGCGCATGTTCAGAAGCCCTCGAGCCGTCCGTCCTGTTGAATGAATTGACCTCCGTTTCTGGAAAGGGGGGCTGACCTGGAGCAAGTCGTCCCCAGTCGCTCCGCGGGACCCTCGGGCGCAGGACGCGCCGCCGCGGGGACGAGCGAGGGAGGCGGCCGGGCGCCTCGGAGACAGCCTTGGTCCCCCTGAGATGCGCCCACGCCAGGGGGCAGCGGGACGGATGCTGTGGGGCGCCCGACCCGGCGCCTGTGGAGACCCCCGCGCTCTGCGCACCGCCGCCTTTTGGGTGCTGCCCGTAAGTGGCCGGCGCGCTCCCGTCGTGGAGAGGGGAGCGGGGTAGAGAAGGAAGAGGAGGCCCCTCACCAGGGTGGGGTGGGAAGGAGGACCCCGAACGGAGACCCCCCTCCCCTCCTTTTACTCCTTTGCAAAAAAACCAAGTTTCTTCTTTCCCCCTTTCCTCCCCCACCCCCGCCCCCCTCCTGTCAAGGGGCCCCTTTGGCGAGGTGCAGCTGGTGTTGGCATTGCTGCGGGACGGGGCTGGGGTTGGGGAGGCGCTCTTCGCATGAGCAGAGGTTAAGTTGCTTCTGCACCTGTAGGTGTAAAGTAGTTGGTTACGGGCCGGAGAAGGAAAGACTTGGGGAAGGGTTCTGAACTATTTGACTTGGGTTTTTTTTTTTTTCTTCTTCTTCTTCTTCTTTGGTCTTTAAAACAGAATCAGAAAAGCTTTCTGCTTTTCTCCCATCTCCCAAAAAAAAAAGAAAAGAAAAGAAAAAGAAATATATCAAAGAGAACTCTCTTTTGAATCTTGGCATTTTTGGTGGGGGGCTGGGAGAGGAGGGAGCAGTTGTAGAGGCTACTTTTGCAAAAGCCGCTGGACTAAAAAGGCTGGATTACATACATTGTGGCCTGCTGTTTGTTGATTATTATTTTTGTTATCATTATTTAAACCATGTTATCCTCTCCCCGCTTTTTTAATTTAATGCCCCTATGGTTTGTTAAACTAGGGACCAAAAGATCCCATTTGCATTGAAGGAACGATCAACTAATTAAACAGACTACATGCTCAGTTTCCAGGAAAAAAAAAAACAAGCATGTTTAATACTAACCAGATTTAGGCACGATCTATCTTTGCAGAAACTCTGCTTCTGATTGACCTGATTAAGAATGCTGAGTGAACCCAACCATTCCCTTCTTTTAAAATGTATTATACAGAGAAACCTATGGCTCTGAATGAATGTACTTCATCCATAGAGCTGCTCTGAATTGGATATTATTAGAAAATGTGTAGCATCCAACCAAGCTTGCTCTGGATTTTCAGCCCCTGGGTAAAAGAAAAGAGTTTCTCTGTGCATGTACAAGTGTCATTCCAACTACAGGAATGTTTGGAGTGAGTGCTTTTCAAGATGACACCAGTTAAAAATATTAAAATTATAAACATGGTATGTTTATAACTTCTATAATTCTTAATCTGCACTTAGAATGGGTGTATACATTTCTTTTTCACAGTTGCAAAAAAAAAAAAAGGTCCTTTATAGTTGCAAGAAGCCATTAAATACAGTGATAGTCCTCTACTTATGACTGGTCACTTAGCAAATATTTGAAGTTTTGCCAAAAACCACCATTTACTTTCAGTTTTTGGCAAACCACGCCCATAATGATGAATGACTCTGATGTTCACGTAACCACTACAATTTTTTTTGCAAAAATCAAGTTAGTCATGTGACTGACCCATTTTATAACCATCGTGACTTACAGCCATGATGGGCAGGCAACATTATGGTCTCATGTCAAGGACTACCTGAACCACTTTCCTGTTGTGTATAAAACCTATATTTTAGAACAAGCACATGTCTAAATAAAGTGTGGCGAGATGGCTACCAAGATGGAAAAAGCAAGAAAAATAATCATCAGACATTTGGTGGCCCTACTAACAGCTGAAATACAGGTAATCCTCTACTTACGACCACAATTGAGGTAAGAGTTCCATAGCTAAGCAAGACTGTTGTTAAGTGAGTCATGCTTCATTTTATGACTTTTTGTGCCATGGTTGTTAAGTGAATACAGTTATTAAATGAATCAGGCAGTCATTAAGCAAGTCTGGTTTACCTCGTTGACTTTGTCAGAAAGTTACAAAAGAGGACCATGTAACCCTTGGACACGGCAATCGTCATAAATATGAGTCAGTTGCTAAGCATCCAAATTTTGATCACATGACCATGGATATGCTGCAGTGGTCATAAGCGTGAAAAATAGTTTAAAGTCACTTTTTGTGGTTATGTTGTAAATTTGAACAGTCACTAAATGAACTGTTGTAAATCACAGACTACCCAAGAGAGAGAGAAAAAAAAGAAAGAAAGAAAGAAAGAAAGAAAGAAAGAAAGAAAGAAAGAAAACTGGTCATCAGTCACTTTTCTTTAGTGCCGCTGTAACTTTGAACAATCATTTCATAAGACTGATCATATACATAATCCCCTTTTGTGACATTCCTTCCTCCTCCTCTTTTTCTTTTTCCTTCCATCTTTCTCAAACTTCTCCATGAAATCATGTTTGACACCCCTGCCCTATGGGAAAGGCCCAGAGACAAGGGCTCAAAATATTGTTATCTGCTCCCTTCTAAGCCCCTCCCTCCACTCTCCTGATCATGTGATCCAGAGAACATCATATGCAGCCCACCCTTTGCTTCCCAGTGAGCAGATGTTGTATGTATGCATGCCTACTCTCACACCACCGGGTAGGAGAAAACACAAATACACGCATAAATCTATCTACGTATAAAAGCGAAATACCACTCAGGCATCAACCCAAAATCTCCAGAATTGTAAAGCCTACAAACTTGAAATTTGACACCTATGTTCCTCTCGGCTTCTGGGTGCTCGCTAAGAAAGGATTTTTTGAAATGACCCTCAGAGCATTAGTATTTCGTATATTATTATTATTATTATTAACACGCTCTGATGCTAAGGAGTTCTACTCTCCCTCTCCACCTGAAAAGAAATCTCTTCCAAACGCAAAACACAAGCAGAGGAGAGGAGTTTCAGTTTCAGTTTCACAGCACCAAGCAGTTTTAGTACAGAACAGTTGAGGTAAGCCACGCCCAGGCTCCTTGTTGTTTCCTTGCTCGCAGCAAATACTTTTTCAATTTCCAAATAGCCCTCAACTCTCTCACACACTGACAGGACGCTAGCCAGATGAATACTGATGGATGCTGGTAGGCAAAGGCACAATTTCCTCCCCCCCCTCCTATTTTCCTCCCCAAAAACTAAGCCTGACCACATAGTTCTGTAGCGAAGCACGGGTATCGAGCTAGTCTTTTATATTGTGGCCCAGAGGACCATAAAGATGCACCCAATGGCCACCCCAGTAAGAGGGCTGGAAAGAAAATAGCAGGATTTGGAATTAGAATTTTTCTCCTTTGCTTTTCCAGTGAACTGATCTTCTCTCTTGCTCCCATCAACCTACTTGATTGACTTCATGCATCTGCAGTTTTTAATTCCTTCGTATCAATGCCCATGGATTGCTGCCCCCTTTCTCCCCTATCCCAAAGAACTAAAATGCCACTGGTAGTCAGAAAAATTGCCCATTTTGATTGATTATGGACCATTTCAACTCTTAGTGACCATGTCAAACTGTCTTCTCTTGGAAGGTCTGTTCTCATCCTGGTCCTTCATCTCTTCCAAGGATACTCACATGTCCACCATGCCTACGTCTATTAACCTTCAACTGGTGCCCTCTTTCCTTCATTTTCTAGTTTTATAGACTCCTCAACTCGATAGATCCTGGCATTGACTTTCTGATTTTTCCTTGATGTGTCTTCAAGTCACAATCAGTTCTTAGTAAGCACATAGATCTTCCAAAGCTTATTCCTTGAGCTCTTCCAATGGCACATCCATCATCATTATGAGAAAGTCCATCTCACTTTCTATTGGTCCTTCTTCTCCTCCTCCTCTTCTTTTTCCTTCCATCTTTCTCAACCTTATGAACTTCTCCAGAAAGCTGAGCCTTTACATTGAATGATTAAGTGCATCATAATATCTCTTATGAGTCATGATTCTTAGTAAGCACATAAAAAAGATTTCCTTCGTGACTCAGCAGTAACCTGGCCCTTCAGATATTCCAAGCATGTCCCCATCTCCTTGGTGATAATTGTTCTCTTCTTCTCTCTCTTATCCCATTTATCTACTGGGCGATTGGCTGACTCTCACTGATCAATTATGTGCCTTCAATTCAATGTTGATTGATTAATTACATGCCTTCTAGTCAATATTGACTTTTAATGATCGCAAGGATTGATCTTCTCCAGGAGAATCTGTCCCTAATTTGGTCCTTCTGATTTTCCAGTGTTCTTTCCAAACCTGAGTCATGCTTCCCGGCTGGTAGTAATGAATAGAATAGAATAACAGAGTTGGAAGGGACCTTGGAGGGCTTCTAGTCCAGCCCCCTGCTTAGGTAGGAAACCCTACACCACTTCAGACATAGGGTTATCCAACATCTTTTTAAAAACTTCCAGTGTTGGAGCATTCACAATTTCTGGAGGCAAGTTGTTCCACTGATTAATTGGTCTAACTATCAGGACATTTCTCCTTAATTCCAGGTTGCTTCTCTCCTTGATTAGTTTCCACCCACTGCTTCTTGTCTTGCCCTCAGGTACTTTGCAGCAGCGGTCGCCAGCCTTTTGGAACTCAGGGACCATCAAACTGATAATTCTAAATCCCGCGGACCATTGATATGAATTTTGACAGACAGTGGCTTGCTGACATTTTCTCAGGGTCTTTGCAGAAAGCAGCAGAGACCCTGGGAAAATCCCAAAAAAAGTCTGCAGGCAAATCCCCCACCCCATTTTCCTACCAATTGATCTTTCTTTATTTGGGATGACAGGATACCGTCTCCAGCTCCATTCTCAAGGGGAGAGAGAGGGAGAGACTTTTGGCTTCATGCAAGGAAAGCAGCAGAAACTGCAGAAGTCTTTCTTTCTCTCGCCCAAACCCCGCCAGAAATGAATCTTTGCTGGCACAGCCTCTTGGTGCAGGAGGCCTTGCAGGGACCCAAAGACTCATTTCTGGTGGAGTTTGGGGGAGAGAAAGAAAGACTTCTGCTGCTTTCCTGTGTACAGCCAAAAGGAGAAGAAGAAAGAAGCGGAAAGAAGCAGCCCGGTGGCCAGGCAAGACGCGTGAGTGGGGCAAGTTCCCCCCCTCCGCCCTTTCCCCCCTCACCTCACTACCTCCTGTTGTTTGCAATGAAAGCAACGCAACCTTGTGTTCCCATGGGCTATGTGGGCAGCATAGCCTTGGGTTCCTGCACGTCCTGGATTCATTGCTTTGGCGGGGGGACATTTCTCTGTGGACCACCAAAATTTTCTTGCGGACCACCAGTGGTCCTCAGGCCACAGGTTGGCGATTGCTCCTTTGTGGCATCCCCCAAGATATTGGAACACTGCCACCATGTCTCCCCTCGTCCTTTTCATTAAACTAGACATAGATAATCCTCCTTCATCCTCTTCTCATTCCTTCCATCTTTCCCAGCATCAGTCTCTTCTCCAGAGAGCTGGGTCTTCACATCATGTGTCCAAAGTAAGATAATTTGAGTTGTATCTTTTGTGTTATTAGTGAGAACTGTGCGTCTCTTGCATTCTGAGGAGATCCAGAGTGGATTAAGGACAGAGAGTGTTGGAGATGCCTTCCTTGCAAATTTACCCTTAATGTTGACTAAATACATGAATTTTTCAGCTCCAGTGGCTTTGCTTGGCACTTAGTCAAGTGGTGGGATGCTGCCGGTTGACATGTGCTGTACACACATGTACACCTTTCACAATTACTTACTTTCAACGTTACTTCGGGGAAGTAACACCGCTAAGGAGTGGTGGGATTCAAAATTTGTTACTACCGGTTCCGTGGGCATGGCTTGGTGGGGCCTGGCAAAGGAAGGATATGCTGCAAAATTTCCTTTCCCTCCCCACCCCATTAACCTGCTTTCCAGCTCCGTTCTCCTATGCAGGGCAACCGAAGAAGACCCAGCTGGGACTCGATGGGAGTTGGAGAAGAGATGGGGGCAGGACCAGTCAGTCAGAGGTGGGATTGGCCGGTTCTCCGAACTACTCAAAATTTCTGCTACCAGTTCTCCAAAACTGATCAGAACTGCCTGAATACCCACCTCTGATATGAGCCACGTGGTACATTTAAAGAGGGTGAAGGGTTTTCAAAACTGGCAGCTGCTCAGCCTGGATGCCATTAAATCTGGGCTTTCACAGTGCAGGATTCCTTCTCTTGTCAATGTTAATCCAACAGTTCATGTAACAGTATATGTCAGGATTGCTTTTCAGTCATTTTTACACTTGGATGCATTTAGGTTAACAATGACCGGATCGCTTCAATGGATTTGCTTTGCCTGGTATAAAAAGAACTTTAGACAGATGGAAAGAATGACATCTTTGCCAGTTCCAGCTGGCAGCATCTGGACCAGCGTGGTTTAAACCTCTTTTGGCAATGGCAGTTAACTCTCTAATAATTTCTGCCAGTCTCTGAAGTTTTATGTAGCACCAGGAAAGTTAGTTCTATCTCAAACATTCAGCCAAGTGTATATTTTCAAACTGATGAAAGAGAGTAGGTCACAGTTGAACTATGGGGTCCTTGATGCTCTCTGAGCTTGGTTGTTTTCTTCGTTTCATGACCCAACTAAATCATGTTACCAGTGTTACAAGGGATTGGGGTTTGCTCCACTTGCATATAGGGGAGAGAAAAATCCAACTCACTTCCGGATTCACTTAACAACCGTGTTACTAACTTAATAGCTGCAATGATTCATTTAACAACTGTGGCAAAACAGATCATAAAATGGGGCAAAACTCACTTACCAAATGTTTTACTTAACAACATAAATTTTGGAGTCGGTTGTGGTTGCAAGTCGAGGACCACCTATACAATGTAGAACAAATGGGTTTTTAGACACGGTGATTTTTTTTTTAATATGCAGTTTAAAATCTTCTGTTAGAAATGCAGAGTTGTACTAAATCGCCCTGGTTCCCATTCAGTCCTTTTTCTAACTTCTTCCTCCATGTTTTCTTTCACCCAGTTGGTTCTACATTGTGACTGTTTGGTGAACATCTCCCTTCCTGCTTTGCCACAGAAGTTTTGCGAAAACCAACTGTTGCTTCAAAACTTAACAGGTAAAATAACCTAAAGAAAGCATATCGTTATCTGGTAGCTATTTGTAGAGATGCTATGAAAAGCTAATGTTTGTTGGCTTGTGGGTGGTTTTCAACCATGGTAGCATGGTAAAGCTTCCAAATTCAGAGTCAGTATATCTCTAAATATCATAGAACATAGGAAAGCAAGAATTGGGAAGGGACTTTGCAGGTCATCTACTCCAACCACCCGCTCAAGTAAGAAATCTTGCACCATTTCAGACAAATGGTTTAAAAACCTTAAGTGTTAGAGCCCCCATATCTTCAGGAGGGAAACCATGGATTAATTGTTCTCACTGTCAGGAAATTTAACCTTAGTTCTAGGTTGCTTCTTTCTTGACAAATTTCCATCCAAAGGAGTCCAAAAGAGGTCCAAAAGGTTGGTGACCCCTATTCTAATCCAGCCCCCTGCTGAAGCAGGAAATCCTATACTACAGGGATGTCAAGCTCAAGACCCAGCCTTTGGGGTGCTTAAATCTGACCTGCAGAGCCAGCCTGGAAATATCAAAGAATTGCCCCGTTTTTGGTTTCTCCATCTCCAGCTGTACTCTGCCAGCCAAAAACAGATGGATGGTAAATGAGTATTGATTAGCTGATGGCAGGCACTTATTTTTTTTTCTTTTTATCCTCCTGTAATCCCTTTATTTGGGGTGGAATTGGGGTAACTGAATGGAGCTGAGCATATACTGGCCAGGCGCCCTTCCTCACTCCTAACATGGAGTTTGCAGCAGATATTTTCTCTTTGCATCCTAATAGAGAAATATCTGTTGCTGCCTAGGATTGAACTCTCAGCCTTCCAAGTGAGAGTGGAGCGTTTTTCACCTCTAGGCCACCATGCTGCTGTGTGGGGTAGAGGCAAACACTGATTGGTTGAAATCCTGTGTCACTCCTATAGAATTTTCAAACACATCTGCTCAATGCACCTGACTAGATCTCGGGTACGTTTTAAGCTGCAGTTAGAAGATTTGGAAGAAATATATGTTCAAAATCTGAAATAGTTCTATAATAGGCCTGTGTTAGCACAAACTCCACCCCCCTTCAAATAAACATAAAATATTTGTACTTATAAACTTTCCCAGCTTTCATTAATTTGAAACTATGATAACAGGATCTCCATGTGGCTGATTTTCAGCCAGCAGAGTGCTGCAGGGGGCCAGGGAACCCAAAAAAGAGCCACACAGGGTGGGTGCATATGGGCCCCTCCACCCCGTTTTGGCAGGGTGCTTCACAAGGGCATTCATCCCGTCTCCTCCCACCCACCCCCTACCTCCCTGCGGCTGGCCCACAATGGACAACTATCATGTTGATCCGGCCCGTCAAGAAATCCAGTTTGACACCCCTGCTATATCTTTTCAGGCAGGTGGTTGTCCAGCCTCTTCTTAAAAACCTCCAGCGACGGAGCAACCATAACTTCTGAAGGCAAATCGTTCCACTGGTTAGTTTCTTTCATGCTAAATAGGAGCCAGCAATGTGCAAGCAGCAGACTAAAAAGCTAATGCAATCCTAAATTGTATGACGAGAAGGATACAATTGAGATCAAAGGAGGTACCAATGCCACTCTATAAAGCCTTAGTAAAACCATACCTAGAGTACTGCATCCAGTTTTGTTTACCACATTACACAAAAAAATGAGGTTCTAAAAAAAGTACAGAGAAGAGCAACCAGGATGATTAGGGGACTAAAACATATGAAGAATGGTTATAGGAACTGGACTTGGCTAGTCTTGGGAAGAGAAGGACCAGGGGAGATATGATAGCAGTGAATAATGGATGGAAGAAATAATGGATGGAAGAAATAATGGATGGAAAATGAACAAGGAGAGATTCAGCCTGGAAATAAGGAGAAACTTTCTGACAGAACTATCAACTCATGGAATATATCCTTGCCCTCAGAAGTTGTGGGAGCACCATCACTTGAGACTTTCAAGAAGAGATTGGACTTCCACCTGTCAGAAACGTGTAGGGTCTCCCTCTTGGGTGAGGGGTTGGACTAGATGACCTACAAGGTCCCTTCCAACTCTGATTATCTGTTATCTGCCAATTCTCTCAACTAATAGGAGAGAATCTCTGAAGCACAGGGTTGAACTGTAGGGTCCTTGGTTCTCTCTGAGTTTGGTCGTGGTTTTTTTGCAGACATTTTATTACGCAAGTAGACAATATCTTCAGGCTAGAAAAGAGTGGGGTGTGGCAGTAGTGAGATTCTACCATTTTCCCTGCCAGTTTGATGACCGTACATTTCGTGTGTGCACATGCACATTTAACACATGCGCACGCAGCTTTCCAAACATCAGCTATGGCTCTGCCGTGCCAAACCGGTAACATTTCACCACTGGTGTGTGGGGTAAGGGAAAAGTAAGAATGGGAAGAGGAGAAGGAGGAAGGGAAAAAAAGAAGAAGAGAAGATTGGGGTGGTGCTTTCTGAGCTTGGTTGTTTTCTTACAGACATTTCATGACCCAGCTAGGGAACTCATCAGTGTTAGAACAGGTAGACTTTTAAACTGAGGGTTGCTTTGTTTCTATAGGTGTCAGGCTACTCCAGTTTTTAAATTGGATTGGGTTTAAAACTGAGTGGTTTGAATTTGGATTGCGTAGCTTCCCTTGCTTCGTTTAGCATTCTGTCTTTTCCTTCATTATATTTGCCATTTCTGTATGTTGGTAGGTTGTTATTGTTTTCTCTTCTGCCTTCAAACTGCTTTTAAGGGACATTTTTGGCAATTTGAAATGGTTAAAACATTTGTATATAGGCACAGACTGAAGCAAAGAAATGAAAAGCCTGTACAGTATAAATTCATACTCTAAGATCTTGGAAAACATCAAAATTAAAATTTTTCTTTTCTCTTACACTTTTTGCAAAATGAGGAAGGTCCGATTATATGGTAACCTGTCCAAGCTTGGGTTTGGGCAATTTTGTTAGTTTTATACCAGTAGGATTGATCTATTTTTTTTTCTGCCATCTGTCTCTGCTGTGTCCTACTTCTATTCTGTCAATTCAAATTTGCAGAAATAGATTGCTTCTTCTCCCACCTCCTTCTATTCCCTACTCTGTCTTTTACAATCTCTAAAATAAAATTGAAAATGTTTATTTTTTTCTGTTTTATTGCTACCATAACTCATGCATGTGATATATTGGGTATGCTGCATTACATAAAATAAAAAATATTCATTAATTCTAGACAAGGGGAAATTCATATTCTCTCCTGGACTGAAATGGGTTTGTAGATTCTAGCTTGAACAAACCATAAATGCTGGCTCAGTGCAATCTAGGAAGCCAAATTTAAGTCATGTTAAAGGTAATCTTTGACATGATGGTAATTGAATCTGCCCAGAATGGCCATATGATATGGTAGTTGTAAAACTGGTTGGGTGTGTGACCAATCCAATATTATGTTTTATTGGCAGTTGTTAAGTGAATATGGTGGTTGTAAGGCAAACACCATGGTCACTAAGATTTAAGTGATAATTTTCAGCAAAACTGTCATAAAATGTTTTCAGTAGACTATGGAATGTTGCAAAATGGCCATAAATGAAGCCATATTGCTGGGCACCCATATCCAGCCATATGACCTTGGAGGGGCCCACCTGTCTGGCCTAGTGGTTAAATCATCAGGCTAGAAAACAAGAGATCATGAGTTCTAGTCCTGCCATAGCTATGAAAGCTAGCTGAGTGACTTTGGGCCAATGTCCCCCCTCTCAGCCCAACCCTCCTCACAGAGTTGTTGTGAGGAAATTAGCAGGAGGAAGGTGCGGGTTATATATTCACTGCCTTGAGTTATTTATAAAAATAATAAACTGGGATGCAAAGAAAAACAAATAAGAAAAAAATAAATAAAATTGCCTCAAATCTGGATCACAAGTCCCCTTTTTCAGGTCAGTCATATCTTTGAATGGTCCCTATGCAACTTGCCTTAAAAAGAGGATTACCTATACAGCTTTAAATTCTACCTTTTCTATCAGCCTTCTAGGATTTAATTTTGGGCAGATTTCTGGGGCAGCTTTCATTGAATTTCCAGTGTTGTGTTCAATATTCAGCAGTCATTATTATTTTTTCTTTCCTCTTGGATGGATAATTGATTCTCTTTGTCTCAGAAGCTCAGATATCTCACAAGGGGCCAAGCTGCAGAGTTGACAGTTGAACCCAAAATGTTTTTTAAAAATATTTTTCACACTGGCAATACTTCCATTTAGCTAATGAACTGGCCAAAGCTGTGGAAAGAAAGGTAGCTTTATAGCTTCACACCGTCTCTATTCATTTTATTCTCTGTCCCATTTGTTAAACTCTTAAAAGGCCCTCAAGGTTTTTTTCCTAAGATGTGTGAAAATATTTCTGATATCCCTGTTTTCTCCAGAAGAATTGCAATGCTGGTAATCCTTGACTTCATTTAGTGACCATTTGAAGTTACCGTGGCATTGAAAATAGTAACTTTACAACCATTGCATCATTCCCACGGTCACGTGATCAGAGTTTGGGAAATCGGCAATTTGGCATTGTGTTTGTGAGGGTTGCGGTGTCAAGTGATCACTGTTTGTGACATTCCCAACAAGCAAAGTTACTGGAGGAAGCAAGATTTGCTTTATGACCAAGGTTATTCACTTACCAACTGCAGTGATTCACTTAACAGCTGTGGTAAAGGAAAGCATCGTAAAATCGTGTTGGGATAATGATTTAAAACTGATCAGCTGCTACAATGATGTAATACTGGGAATGAGTCAGCAAGGTTTTGGGGCTAATATCACTTTAAGAGCCTGTAATAAGAAGAGGCCCTGTTGGAGCATATCTCTCTCTCCTTATGTGTAATTGCTCTTTGTTTGAGGTCTGACTAAAGTACATGTATGTATATATTCTTTGTAGATAAAAACCACTATTTAAAATACAAATCTCTGTTTACTTTTTTTGTTCCTCCTGGGTTGTCTCACATAGTCACACTGTGCTCACTCTGACAAATTGACTGCAACTTACTGAACAAAGTCTGGTCCCAGTTGTGGTTATTAGTCAAGGACTACCTGTAATTAGGACTCAGCTGTAATGGTGGCTCAGTGCTAAGATGCTGAGCTTGTCAATCGAAAGTTTGGTAGTTCAGCAGTTCAAATCCCTAGTGCCACATAACGGAGTGAGCTCCCGTTACTTGTCCCAGCTTCTGCGAACTTAGCAGTTTGAAAACACATTAAAAAAATGCAAGTAGAAAAATAGGGACCACCTTGGGTGGGAAGGTAACAACGTTCTATGCACCTTTGGCGTTTAGTCATGCTGGCCACATGTCTTTGGACAGCGCTGGCTCTTCGGCTTTGAAATGGAGATAAGCACCACCTCCAGGGCCAGAAATGACTAGCATGTATGTATGAGGGGAACCTTTACAATTTACATTACCTGTAATTAAAAAAAGAGGTGAGCAACTTAATTAAGAAATCAAATGGCCTCTTCATTTTTCTCTCCACCAATGGATGTTAAATCCGGTGAGATTCCTTGCTCGTATTAACCACCATTGCTCAACATCATTCGAACATGGTTACTTGAGCACCCATAGTTACCTACTTCCCCACTGGGTAAGACTGGGGTTTCCAAATTTGGAACCTTAACTGCCTTAGGAATTCCAGGTGTTGAAATCCATAAGTCTTAAAATTGCCAAGTTTGGAAATCCCAGCTTTACAGGATTGGTGTATCCCAACAAGATAAAGAAAGAAAGAAATTACTATGGTTTAATTTTTGCAGGAAGAAAGGTATTTATTCAACTGAGGGAGGTCCCCAACCTTTGGTTCATGAATTGGTATCATGCTGCAGCATGCCAAAAGCCAGGCTATACAAACAAGCGAAGCCCATCTGTGAGATGCAGTTAGCACACAAAACCATACACCCCTCTGGTCTGGGGGAGAAACTTTCTCCATTGAACTGGTCCCTGGTGCCCAAAAGATTTGGGGCCACTACCTTAAAGAGGGTGCAGTTTAAATTGTTAAGAGTCTTACTTCAGAGTCTCCAATGTTGCCACAAGGCTGTCATGAACCAACCACCGACATACCTATTTGCATCTGAAGGTTCCTGACACATTTATACAGCCACACATATGCATACATACAAACACAGACATGCTATGATTGCTTTATTGCCCTGAAGATGTCCAGTTGCAGCCCAGTTGATAAACCTATCAGTCATATTTTTGGATTTACTTTTTTGGTACTTTTTAATCAATAGGATTTTATGTTTATGAATTGGACTGTGTTGTTTTACTCTAGATAAAATATGCCATTCCCTGGGTACATTGATTCTGTAATGGTTAAATTTGACTCCAGCATTGCTTTGTATTATTTGTTTGTTTGTGAGTTTTATTGCACTTTTATTGTTTTATTGTAATTCAATGCAGCAAATATATCTACTATTGCTTTCTCCTTCTATTGTCCCTACAACAACCCTGTGAGGCAGCTTAGGGTAAGAAAGGAGGACTGGCTGAAAGACACCCAAACCAGCTTTTCATGCCTAAGGAGGGACTCAGGTCTCCTGGTAATTGGCTCAAAGTCATCCAGCTGGCTTTCATGGCTCATGCAGGACTAGAACTCACTATTTCCTGGAATTTGCCCACTGTCACTTAACTGGGTTTTGTGCCTAAGGCGGGACTATAACTCATTGTCTCCATGTTTTGGGGACAGCACCTTAACCACAGGGGTGGGATTCAGCCAGTTCAGGCTGGTTCAGGCGAACCGGATGTTAAAATTTACATCTGGTTCACTGAACCGGTAGTTGAACCGACCGACTGACCTCGCCCACCATGCCCCACCCCCACCCCTCCCAGTGTCAGCTTTGAAAATCAGCTGCCACATAATTCAAGGGGGGTAGAGGAGTTGAAAAGTTCAAGGTTATTTTGTATGTCATACTAAGAAATTCCAGTTGCAGTTAGTTCTCGTGATTTACGAAGTGTAGAAGTGAGAGGAGAGAAAGTGGATTCTGTGTAATGCGCAAAAATACTTTCACTTTGGGAAATTACCTTTGACATGCCAGATCTGTTTCTAAATAAATCAATTGAAGAGAAAATGTCTCAGAGTGATTGATACCATGGATACATTCTGGATGCCTTACATTTACTTCCCAAACCCAGGAGTCTTCACGCGGTCCGTTTTGAATGCAGGTAACTACAGGGTCTGCGTGGAGGCTCTTGGAGGGGGAAAAACGGGCCTTCCGGAATTTCCAGAAATCTGGAAATGGACCTATTTCTGGCTTCCAGAGGGCCTCCGGAGTCCATGGGAGGCCGTTTTCACCCTCCCAAAGGCCTGAGGGAAGCCTCTGGATTCTGGGGAAGATGAAAAATGCCCCCCCTGGAAGTTCTGGTAGGCCATGGCCACGCCCCCCCAGCAACCGGGCAGAGAACCGGTTGTTGGGATTTTTGAATCCCACCTGTTAATCACAACAACAAACTCATTCTATGTGAGCTAACAGCAAAGTATTGAACTGAATAAGGAAAATCTGTGCGCTCACATTTTGCGATCACAACATTTCTGCTTGTGCCGTTTCTGCAGAGTCCTCCAATGGACAAAATGAAATTGGGCCACTGATGAGGAAGACAGCAGTGATGGAGGTCCAGGTAGTCCTCGGCTTACAACAGTGGGCAAAACATCCATGTTTGTTAGCCACACACAAAAGCCACTAAAACAAAAACGTTTTTTTGAAAGATTAAAAGATGGACAAGGAAAAAAAAGAGGTAGCAAAGTGAATAAACAGAATGTGCATACATCATAGAATTAACTAGGATTAAATTAGATAAGTATTTTCAAATTTCATTAGTTACTTTTATTAATACAACTCGAAGATCTGAACAGTGTCTCAAAAATTGTTGTTCCTTGCTAAAATCCAATTAGTACCTAAAGAACAACATTCTGCAGAGTATTAATCATGAAGTAAAATTATTACAGTAATGGTGCAATAACTTTATTAATCATAAAGTAAAACAGAGAATTACAGTAATTTTTTGTCTGAACAAAGAAATATTGCCAGGGAAAGATCTATATTTAACAGAGTGTTGAAAGTTAGAAAAATTAAGACTTTGAAATATACCGTAGATTAAAATCTAATAGAATAGGACCTATTTTCCATGGTGAGGGCCTTGGAAAAATTATTCACAATCCATGATCTATCTACATCAGGGTGTCAAACTCAATATCATTGAGGGCCACATCAGGATTGTATTTGACCTGAGTAGGGCATGGCCAGGGTGGGCATGGCCAGCTCGACATCTGTGATGACCTGGGACATGGCACAAAAGCAACAAAGTCACAAAAGTAGGTCAACTCCCTTTAATACCTCCAACTTGGCCTCCATTGTCCAGTTATCATCAGTTGGAGAAAAAACTCTCCGAAGAACAGTTTTTAAAGGAAAGAAAATTCTTCGGAACACAAAGTACATATATTTTATAAATAAAAGCCAACACAATCCATGCTGTAGCAATTAACAAGACAGGGCAGGATAAGGAATTGCAGATTTCAAACGATAATGAAACACACATAGTTGGAAGGACGCCAGAACTCAGATAAGACTTGACAAACCAAAATAATTCACGCTTTGCTTCCAGCAAGGTGCTGTGCGCAAACACCCTTTTTAAATCCTGTTTTCCCAGCTGCAGCTAATGAAGGGAATCAGGGCCCTTTTCTCACCTGTTGCTCACGTTGCTCCCTTCTCCGTTCCTCCCTGTGTGACCTAGGATGAAGAGGGGGTGGTCCTGGGTCTTCCTCTGAATGCCCAGCCAGCCTGTGCTCTTCCCCAGTTTCCTTCATAGCCACCACACTTCCACTCCCTGTCAGCTGTTCAACCTCCCCCTCCGAATCAGATTCCAACAGAGGCATGACAATGTCATTCGTGTCGAGAGCACCTATGATGGATCGAGCACTTTGCCAGCAAAAACGGAATTTGGGAGGGCAGCCCTCCAGGCTCCATTTCGCCGGCAGAGGCACTGCTGGCCGGTCCTTTGCTGTTTCCACGTGCCAGATCCAGCTTGCAGTCCTTGAGTTTGACATCAATGATCCACATCAACGTTTCCTCCATCTTGCCAGCTTTGAGATGTGTGGACTTCACACCCAGAATTCCCCGACCAATATACTGCTTCGGGAATTGTGAGAATTGAAGTCCATAAATGCTGGCAGTCTGAGCATCCAACTCCACACATCTTAAATTTTCCTTGGCTGAGCAACTACCTGCAAAGTTCAGAATTATATAAGCTGTATTTTCATGATATTCAAACGAAATGTGACTTATAACTGTTTTTCATAGTTACAACTTTGCAGCATCCTCATGATCACATGGTCGACATTCAGGTAATGCTTGTTTCTAAGGCCTACTTAACCAAAGAACTTACAGCTTACTACAGGTAGTCCTCAACTTACAGCTGTTTGTTTAGTGAAGTTACAACAGTATTGAAAAAAGTAACTTACAACCATTTTTCACACTTACGACCATTGCAGCATCCCCACAGTCACATGATTAGAATCCAGACACTTGATAACTGACTCATATTTATGACGTTGAGGCATCCCGGGGTCACAAGATCCCCTTTTGTGACCTTCTGACAAGCAACATCAATGGGGAAGCCAGATTCACTTAACAACCATGTCACCAACTTAACAACTGTAGGGATTCACTTAATAACTGAGGCAAAGAAGGTCTTAAAGTAGGGCAAAATTCACTTAACAAATGTCTCACTTTGCCACAGAAATATTGGGCTTAGTTGTGGTTGCAAAACAAGGACTATTGTGAACTCAGCCACATGTCTTGTAAATCATTATTTGGGCCTTAGCTCAGCTTGCAAACCCCGGATTGTTAGCTTATTAAAACCATGACTGGGACAAGCCAGTTTAATGAAATGTTTCAAGCTAGCCTCACATCCATCAAAATCCAGTTTCAGTTCCCAAGTGCTCAAATTGTATTTCTGTGTGTGTGTGTGTGTGTATGTGTGTAAAGGGACGCAGTTGCTCAGTGTCTAAGATGCTGAGCTTGTTGATCAGAAAGGTTGGCAGTTCGACGGTTCGAATCCCTAGCGCCGCATAACGGAGTGAGCTCCCGTTCCTGGTCCCAGCTCCTGGCAACTTAGCAGTTTGAAAGCATGTAAAAATGTAAGTAGAAAAATAGGGACCCCTTTGGTGGGAAGGGAACAGCGTTCCATGCGCCTTCAAAGATATCTAGTCATGCCGGCCACATGACCACGGAGATGTCTTCGGGCAGCGCTGGCTCTTCAGCTTTGTAAGGAAGATGAGCACTGCCCCCTAGAGCCAGAAACGACTAGCACGGATGTGCGAGGGGAACCTTTACCTTATATATGTGTGTAAGGGTCTGCATGCATTGGCCATGTCCCTTCCTAATTTTAATGTTTAACTGCATCAAAAGCAAAACATCACTGCAAAACTTTCAAAAACTGCAGAGATGTTTAAAATGCGAAGCGATGGATAGACAAATGAGCTTGGTGCCAGTTTAATCTACAGTACCAAAATTTTATGCGCCCATTTTAAACAGGTTTTAATAGACAATCTCCGAAAAATTGTGTCCTTGTGTCCATACAGTGTCTTAGTAGTCCCGCCGCACACTGCATATTTTTACAACTTTGCAGCACTCATTTATCATGTTTCGGGTGTAATCAGATTGGTTCTTAGTTTATATTGGCCTGGGGAGCACAAAACCGTGCTCATTCTTCTAATAAAATATTGCCACAGTACAGGTAGGAAACAGTTTTTATTTAATCACTTCCTTCTTCTTGTGCTGCAGGCTGTAAATACTTCTCTCTTCCATTTTTCTTGCAGCTTAGGGATACATCACCAGCAATTTACATCTTGGCATTTTCTTTACAAATTCCCCAATTTTTAGGTTGTTTTTCTGTGAACACTAAATTGTTATCTAAAAAAATAACTTTATTAAGGAGAAAGTTGGATACATTAGGATAAGATTTCCCGCCTATACTGGTATTCTGAGACTTAAAGTCCATCCAATTTAAAGTTGTAGAAATTGTAAGTCGTCGCTCTAACCGTGCCCTGTGAACTCATCAGCAGTATGTACAGGTAATCCTTGACTTATAACCATTCGTTTAGTGACTGTTTGAAATTACAAGGTCATTGAGAAAGGTGCTCACACTTAACACATATGCTGACAGCCATATGGATTGTGGTGGCGCAATGATGAGAATGGAGTATTACAGGCAGACTCTGCCCACTACCAACAGTTCGATCCTGATGGGGCTCAAAGTTGACC
Organism: Laticauda colubrina; assembly: GCA_015471245.1. NCBI lineage: Eukaryota > Metazoa > Chordata > Lepidosauria > Squamata > Elapidae > Laticauda > Laticauda colubrina. Next base: position 12,153,951 of record BLBF01000048.1, on the reverse strand, counting down.
CAGCCTTCCATCCTCCCGAGGTGGGTAAAATGAGGACCCAGATGGTTGGGAGCAATCAGTTGATTCCTGCTTCCAAGAAGCAAACTCAATGGGGGAAGCCGGACTGGTTTAACGACTGCATGTTTCATTTAACAACTGCCACAATTCACTTAAAAGCCATGATAGAAAAGATCATAAATTTGGGCAAAGTTCACTTATCAATCACCTTGCTTTGTAACAGAAATTCTGTTCTCAAATTGACCATAAAGTGGGGATTACTTGTGGTGGTGAAGGGGTTGCTAGGTATTCCTAACAGAAGGCATTCTGCCTGCCTTCAGAAGGGACTGGACGGATGATCTTTAGAGGACCCTTTTCTTTCCACACTTCCACAGGAAAGAGAGACTTGGCAGGAAAATCAGCTGTTACAGGGATCAATAGATCAGAAGTTAATCAAAAGACCATTGGGGGTTTCCTGGTAGGTGTGAATGGAGTTTTTTTTTAACCAATATGGTATGTCGCTTCTGGACCTTGCCTCACACAGCTGGATTTTTTTCCCACTAGAATTGGCTTATGTTTTTAACGCTAGCACGAAGCAAAAAGAATTGTGAAATGAAAAGATAGACACCCAAACCTCCTGCATCCATCATCACATCCCTCTCCATAGCAAATCTAAAACTCCATTCCAGATACATCCTCAATTTACATACATTTCTTTAATAACAGTTTGAAGAATTGCATTGAGCCAATAGGCGGCTGTATAAAATTCCTAAATAAATAAGTTTGCTGGGGGAAAAAAATGGTGTATAATAACCAGTTTCGTGGCATATAATATAACCTGTCCTCACACTTAAAACCACCACAATATCCCTGCAGCCATGCCATCAAAGGCATGTGTTTACAATGGATGTTGCTTCCCAGGATCACATGACCACCATTGGCAACTTTTCCAGGATCACATGGTGACGAGCCAAATCAAGATTCATTTGCAAAAAAGATGGTCAAATCAGCCATGATTCACTTAACAACTGCTTCACTTAGGGATCGAAGTTCCAGTTCCCTCCGTGGCCATATGTTGAGGATCATCTGTATTTCTCTGCTGCCAGTGGCTCTCTTCAACTGGCCTTCAATGGAACATGCTAAGAATTGTAGTACATTTGCAGTCTGCAGGATCAAACCCTCTTAAAGGCTGATTTAGGGATATTGAAGACTATATACCGTGCAAGGAAGGAAATTAAACCATCTGGCAAGAAGAGCAGGAGGCCAGATTCTGCTTTTAATAGCACTGCCTAAAGTCTGGTTGAGAGATACTGTATCTGATGCAGAATGAGGTGGTATAATTACTTCTGGTGAGAAAAGGACTAGGGGGTGACATGAGAGCAGTCTTCCAATATTTGAGAGGCTGCCCCAAAGAAGAGGGAGTCAACCTATTCTCCAAAGCACCTGAAGGCCGGACAAGAAGGAGAATCATCAGAATCAGGGAGAAAAGCAACCTAGAACGAAGGAGAAATTTCCCTATAGTTAGAATGATTAATCAGTGGAAGAACTTGGCCTCCAGAAGTTGTAAATGCTCCAACACTGGAAGTTTTTGAGAAGAGATTGGACAACCAACTTGTCGCAAATTGTATAGGCTCTCCTGCTTGAGCAAGGGGCTGGACTAGAAGACCTCCAATGTCCCTCCGAGCTCTATTCTGATGGGTCTCGATTCTACCCCTTGATTGATGCAGCCCAGGACTGCATTGTATTTTATGGCAGCTGCAGCACACGATAAGGCTCATCCCTTAAGCGCAGCTCTTCTTTAAACTTTAATATTTTGTTTTTACTTAGCTCCAAATCTTTCAAGTACCCCTTAAAACCGGGAAACCAGCCAGCCAGGAGCAACGGTGGGCTTTGTCCCAAGTTCACGTGAAACCTCATCCCTCCTGCCTCAAATGTGCTTCTTGGGGGGGGGGGCTAGTTGGCTTATGGAGCGTGTTGAAAACTGGGCCCCGCGTGCAGGATGAGGACCGTGGAGCAGTCTGCGCTAAAAGGCATCCGGCTGCCACTTCGAAGACGAATAATGGGGAGGGCAGGACCTGTTGCCTAGCAACCCTCCACCGGGAGCCAGGTAGGCCTGTGCGCGAGGCTTGAGAGTTGTGCTCCTTCCCTTCAGATCGCAGGGCTTGTGTGAAAGATCCTCGCGTTGTTGCAAAGCCAACACCGCTCCTTGGAGCGCGGGCTGCTCCGACAACCATCGGCTGAGAAACTGGCGGGGCAGATTCATGGAGTTGGAAGGGACCTTGGAGGTCTTCTAGTCCAGCCCCCTGCTCGAATAGGAAACCCAATACCATTTGAGACAGGTGGTTATCCAGCCTCTTCTTGAAAGCCTCTAATTTTGGAGCATCCACAACTTCTGGAGACAAACTGTTCCACTGGTTAATTGTTCTCACTGTCAGAAAATTCTTCCTTAGTTCCAGGTTGCTTCTCTTCTTGATTAGTTGCTCCTTGTCCTACCCTCAGGTGCTCTTTCACAGCAGTTTTTTTCCGTTTTCCAAAGCACCTGAAGGAGGGCAAGAAGAAATCGAAACTAATGGATAGAAACTAATTAAGGAGAGAAGCAACCTAGAATTAAGGAGAAATTTCTTAGCAGTGATGACAATTAACCAGGAGTTATAAGTGCAATTATATTTTAACCCCTCGCTCTAAAGTTACATCATAACTCTCTTTCTACACTATAGCCTGCCTGTCAATCTTCAAAACCATAAATTGCTATTGATTTTTTTAAGCAAAAAAGACCATAAGATATTTCCAGTCATTAATAAATGTGTAGTAATCCAATCTTTCTCAATCTTGGCAGTTTTAAGGGGTCCTCAACTCCCAGAATTCCTTGCTAGCAATGCTAGCTGGGGAATTCTAGGAGTTGCAGTTCAAACATCTTTAAGGGTGGAAAACCATTGCTCTAATCTTAGAAGCAATTACAGGTGAAGACATTGTGCCTAACTCCAAAAGGGACTGGGTGGATGAGGGACTTGCTTTCTGTGCTTCTGCTGGAAATAAAGACTTGCAAGAAACCAGTTGTTACAGAAGTTGATAGATCAGGATTTAATCAAAAGGCCACAGAGGGAGATCCTTGCAGGTGTGAATGGAGGTTTAACCAATGTGGCTTTTGCCTGGAGAGGGCAGGCTGCTAGCCTCACATAGCTGGATGTTTTTCACTGGAACACGTTCATGTCTCTAATGTGCACACAAAGTAAAAAAGATTGTAAAATGAAGGAATCCTTCCACAAGGAAGGAATGAGTGATAAAGATATTGGTACATGTCGAAATTTACTTCTTTCATTCGAGAAAAGATAGTAGAAAACTCTCTTATGGACTTTTTGCATGAAACAGAAAATATGAATCTTATGTTTTGTGATATTGATGACTGGACAGGATAGGTTACAGAAAGAAGAGAGTTGTTCTGTAATCTCAGATAAGAGGTACATTTATATTTACAATCATAAAGAAAATCGGAAATGACTTTGTCATATATTTTTTACTTATTTTTGCAGTTTTGAATCTTCCTTTCTCCCTTCCCTTCCTCTTTTTTCTTTCCTTTTCTTCCCTTCCTCCAAAGATCCCTTCCAACTCTGATATTCTGTTATATTAGCTTCTGTTTGTTTTTTTAATCTTTCTTCATTTTTTTTTTTAAAACTGTATATTAAAAAGAAAAAGAAAAAATCCTTTGGCCAAATGCATGATATCACCTAAACAGATATCATATCACGGACATGAAGGCATCCTTTTAAAAAATAAAACTCAATAAACTCTCCTTGTCATCAGCTGTTTTGCTCTGCTTACATCTGCAACAAAATTTCTTATATTCTAGTAAAAAGGCTTTTTTACTCAGTACTGGTTGGGTGATGGCATCTTTGCAATTTTCTTAGCATCGATGCAGAACATGTGTTCTACCACTTTCATCAGTTTTTCTTTTTTCAGTTTCACAGCCGAGTCTCAAAGTTCTCGAACCAGGTAAAAATTAGGCTGACTCTCATGATTGCAAGCAAAATCTGAGTCAGCTTAATTTCCTCTTATTACCTGCCATCTCTGAAATTGCTCAAATATTGGATTTATTTGCAAGGAGGACAGAAAGAATTGCCAGTAAAATGGGAGAACAGGATGAACTGGAAAGAGGGTGCAATGGGTGCTGAAGATGCAAGACTAGTGGTACTGGAGGTCAGGAAGATATTGCTGCTTTAAGGAGGCTCGGCTGAAGAAACACATGTTTGATTCTGTTTGGTAGGTCAGATTCAGGCAAAACAGAGAGGATCAGGGGTGGGTTGCTAACCAGTTTGCCCCAGTTCAGATAACCGGTAGCAAATCCCACCCCTGACTGGTCTCTCCCATCTTGCCCCTCTCCTCCCAGGTGTCTCCACGTGGCCCATTTTGGATCCCAGGTAAGTGCAAGGTCCATGTGGAAGCTCTGTGAGGGTGAAAAACAGGCTAGAGGGCCTCCGCAGCCTGGGTAGGCCATTTTCTCCCTCCTAGAGGCTCAAGAAAAGCCTCTGGAGCCTGGGAAGGGTGAAAATGCCCCCACCCTCTGTGGTGCTGGAGGCTGACTAGATCATACCCACCATGGCCATGCCCACCCAGCACTCTGCCCATCGTGCAGAGAACCAATTGCTAAAATTTTGAAGCCCACCCCTGGAGAAGACGTACTGGATCAGTGTTATTAATCTTATTCTGGAGGGAAGAGTTAGAATCAAAGTATTGTCAAACTGAAAGGTACCCTTGTGGTCATCCATTCCAGCCCTCTCACATTCAGAGCAGGAATTCAAAATGAAACATGGTGGGTTGCTGGTTGACTAACACCTCGTTCATGGTTTCCCCACCACATTTATAGCTTGTTTTTCCTCCAGAAACTCAAGGTATATAGCAGTCTCTGCTCCTGTTTTTTTCTTCACCACAGCCCTGCAAGGGAGACTCAGCTAAGAGGAAGATTCCTGCTCCAAAGTTTCCCTGACTGAAGATCGATCCTCACTCTCCCTAGTTCTAAAGGCAACACCATGGGGTTCTGTAGAGTGGGTGGTCAGAAAAGTCAAAATGACAGCCAAATCATGCAATGAACCTTTTTAAAGTGTATCCTTCTGTGGATGCTGTTGAGGTAATTCCCTGTTAGGAGAATGAGTGCACGCAGGGAGACATATTGAGAGTGGTATTGAATAACACACAACCAGCACACAGATACACTGAATAGTAAAATGTCGGTTTTATTTCCAGTAAATGGTTCAGCAAAGTCCAACAAGCAGTCCAAGTCATACACGGTTATACCAGACAGTTTTCAGTCCAGCGATAATCCAAATAACCAAGTCCAGTATCATAAACAGTTCAGTAACAGACTTACAGCAATCCAAGAAGACCGATGATCAGCAACAGTCAATAGGGAAAAAATGCAAACCAACCAACATCAAACATCAGAACATCTAGCAACAAGGAAACCAGGTTTCTGGCTCCATCTTATGGCCGTTTGAGGAACCACACCCAATTACAAATCATCATTCCCTTAAAGAAACAGTATAAATGTCTATCCTGGTTTATAAATTTCCAACCCAACTGTTGGGTGACTATCAATTCCTAACAGATGCCACTGATCTTGGCTTTCGAACCGGATCTATTTTTATCCAATCACTCTCCCAATTTCAAATAAGTTTGGCAGCTAATCTACATGGTACTCATTCCTAATCTTCATACTCCATATTCATATTCCAGTGATAAATGAGGATGAGATTCACTTCAACTCAACCAGTTTACTTTGAAGCTAAGGGAAGATATGAATCTAGGATTTTTCTGGTCTTCATGGTTGCCTTGGGAAATTCATATCTGTTCAGGTTCAAATGAGCAACAAATACCACTGCAGACTGAAAGCTTCCTGGATGGATAGTGTCGTAACCATGATTTAGGCACTAAGTGAGGCCAAGCTTGATTATTGATTAATCCAATTCATATAGCTGCCCACCTCACAAAAGTAACTCCCAAGCACTGTACAACAATCATTGTGTATGTCCTCAAGTTACGACCGCAATTAGGATTGGAATTTTGGTCGTAAATCATGACAGACATAAGACAAGGCACCCATCTAATCAGATTCAATTTTATATACATTTTATGGTGGTCATTGAGTGAGCTATGCAGAGCTAAGTTTGAACCCATTCTCCCAAATGGACATTATTTTGGCAGAAAGCATCATAAATTGTGTTTATGTCACACAACATGATTGTGTGACTACAGGATGTTGCAACTAATAATAAACAGGAAATGTGATCGTGTGACTGCATTGGGGGGGGAGGAAATGACATTTTATGACAGTTAAAAATGTCTTATGAGCCGTAAAGCACCCTTCTGAAGCCAAACAGTCATTAAATGATAGTCAATTGGGTTGGAATAAAAAGGCTTCTGTTGGTTTTGTTCTTGTTTGAGAATGTTTTTCTTCAGCCAACACTTTCCCCCAATAAGTTGATGCTTCCTTTACTCTCCTCTTTTTCCATTTTTGAGTGTGCAACAAAATGCAGCCACATGGAGAAAAATAATGTGTGGATTTTTTTGAAAAGAATATTCATAGAAAAGGATCTGTCACCAAGAACTAAAGCTCCAACCCCGTCTCCTGGCCCCCCTTCTTCCCTGCTTTTTAATTTTCTTGCTGCAATTGCACTGCAAAAAACCCAGAGGGCAGAAATTTTCAGTTTTAAAACATTCCACTTCCAATTTGTGTCTTGAATCCCAGAGAATTTAACAGAAAAACAGAACTGGAAAGGACCTTGTCCATTCCCTTGTTCAAGCAGCAAACTCTACACTATCCCAATTCAAATGGCTATCCTTAAAACTTCCAGTGGTGGAGCATTCACAACCCCTGAAGGCAAGCTGTTCCACTGATTAATTTTTCTTACTGAGGTAAGATTCCTCCTTAGTTCTAGGTTGCTTCTCTCCTTGATTCGTTTCCACCCATTGCTTCTTATCCTGCCCTCAGGTGCTTTGGAGAATAGCTTGACTCCCTCTTCCTTGGGGCAGCCCCTGAGATATTGGAAGACTGCTATCCTGTCACCCTCTAGTCCGCAATTTCTTTAAGCTAAACATACAACATTCCTGCAACCATTCTTCGTATATTTTAGCCTCCAAACTCCTGATCATCTTTGTTCCACTTCTCTTTCTAGAGCCTCAACATATATATTTTTTATGTTGTGGTGACCAACTCTTAAATTTAAGTCATAAAAAGAAAAGGGAACGAATTCAGCCCTGGGGAAATTGTGTTAACTCCCTCAGGCAAGATGGACACTTCACATCAAGGCCCACTTGGCCTGAAAACATACGAAGGGCCGCCCTCCAAAAAATCAATGGATCCGAAACAAATTATTAAAATGCCATTCCTTTTTCAATAAAAATGTAATTAAGTTAAACACAGTCTGTATCCTCTTAGAAGGTATCTACTGAGGTCAAAACTAATAAGCCAGCCTAGGGCTGGATGGGAGGCCACGAAGAGATCTCAGCATTTTAGGTTAGAAGGAGAATTTTAAAAATAGTGCTGGAAGAAAGATAGAGGTGACTCACTTCTGCCTCATGCTAAGAGACAATGTAAGTTGATACAGTGACATAGTCACCGGAATTTCACAGCTCGTGTTATGATTTTGTTATGCCTTAAAGTGTGTGCTTTGACACTGTCCACTCACGGGGAGATGGATGGCAAGCACATTTAATAAAAAAGTAAATTGTTGGGAAAACTTAAGTGGACTTCCCTGGCCTTGAATCTCATGAGGTGAGACAATAAAGTAAACAAAACTAAACTAAAACGAACAACTCTGAGGAAAAATGTTTGTCCTTGAGGCAGCTAGATCAGTGTCTCAGCAACTTTCAAAGATGTGTGGACTTGAATTCCCAGAATTCCCCAGCCAGCTTGCATGAATTTCAGATCCCATAATGCCTCAGCCACCACACCCGATCTTCAACTTCCCAGAATTCCCCAGGAAGCATGCATGGACTTCAGCTCCCAGAATTCAAAGTTTTTCAGGCTGAGAAAGGCTGAGCTGGGTTCTTCCTCCTTGGGCATTATCTGTTAGTCAGATTCCTGTGCTTCTTTCCCTCTCGATGATGCTTAGTGCAGCAAAACAGCACTCCTTCTCTTCTCCTTACAGCCACCCTGCGAAGTAGGCTAGGTTGAGCTTGAGAGATAAAGGGGGTCTCCAAATGTCGGGTAAGCTTCCACCGCTTCAACCTCAGTTCCCCCAAAGTAGAATAGAATAGAGTAGGATAGAATTGAATCGAATCGAATCGAATAGAATTGAATATGGAATGGGATAGAACAGACAGAAGAATAGAATATGGAATAGAATGTAGTAGAATAGAATAGAATAGAATATGGAATAGGATAGAATAGAATAGAATAGAATAGAATAGAACAGAATAATAGAATATGGAATGGAATGGAATAGAATGTAGTAGAATAGAATAGAATA
>BLBF01000048.1:12130781-12145503 GCA_015471245.1 Laticauda colubrina | reverse complement strand
GAATTGAATTGAAAATGGAATGGAATAGAATAGAATATGGAATGGGACAGAATAGAGTGAATAGAATAAAGCAGAATAGAATATGGGACAGAATGGGATAGAGTAGAGTAGAGTAGAGTAGAATAGAAAATACGGAATGGGATGGAAAAAACCGGGAACAAAACAGAACGAAACGGAACGGAACAGAATGAGTGGAGTAGAGTGAAGTTGGGTAGAACAGAGAGGAACGGAACGGAATGGAGTATGATTCTTTGTTGGCCAAGGGCGACTGGACACACAAAAGGATCTGTCCTTGTGTCGTGGAGCTTCATGGAACTTGCAGGAAACCGTCCTTTCTTTCCTCTCTGGGTCGCCCCAGACTGGCCCAGTTGCCCAGAAAAGGAAGAGCCAAAGTTTTCCCCTTCCGTCTCCCTCTCCTCCAGATCCCAACCACCCCATTGCCTTGAGGACACCCTGCTTGTCCAAGGAACCGCCAAAGCAATGAGAATGCTGACTGTACGGCGCGCACACACGCACACACGTGGGACTCCTTCCCACCCCCCACTTCTTCCCCACCAAAGGTGTGTGTGTGTGTGGGGGGGGGGGGGAAATTAGATTAGTCCTCTCTCAGCCAATTGCCGGATTCTGGGGCTGCTGGGGAGGGGAGTTTGGGGGTGTGTGTGTGTGGTTGGTGAAGCTCTGCGGGTGGGGCCGAAAGCCCCTCGCTGGGAGTCCTTGCCGCGTTGTATTTCTTCTCCTCCTGCTGTGGTTTTAAGAAGAAGCGAGGAAGCTTTTCCTCTAACACGCCTGCCCGTCTCTGCCCTCCAAGGCTCAGAAGCGCTGAGCAGTGGGAGGGAGGGAGGGAGGGAAGAGAGAGGGAGAGAAAGAGGGAGGGAGAAAGAAAGAGAGAAAGAAAGAAAGAGAGAGGGAGGGAGGGAGGGATGCACCCCCAGAAACCCGGGGAAGCAGCTTGGCTTTAATTCCCAACCTCTCCAGGCGGGAGGGCAGAAGCAGAAACGCACCTGGGGAAAGTCAGGTTTCCTTGCCAAGACTCGCCATGAACAAAACCACAATTCTCCACTTTTTCATTGAGGATTGGGACACCAACTGCAGCCTCTGGGATGCCCTGCAGGAGAGCTTTGACGGTAGGGCGAAGGAGAGGCGCAGGGCAGGGGGCGGCGGTGGTGTGTTGGGCGGCTTCGGCTTTGGCTTTCCACGCCGCCGGGAGCTGGAATGAATTTTATTTCTTTTCTCTCTTTTTCTTCTTCTCTCCCTTCCACGCTTCTCTTCCTCCACTTCTCCTCCTCCTCCTCCTCCTCCTCTTAACGGGGCGTTAAGGTCCATCATGCCGGGCCACCACAGACCAGATTGGGACCTGCTGGCCACGGAGCAGCGGCGGGGATCTGGTGGAGCGACCTTGCCCCGAATATGTCAACGGAGTCAAATACAACACCACTCGTGAGTAGACCGGGACGCTCCCCAAATGTTCTTCCTCGTTTGGAGGCTTTGTTCCATTTCTAAGGGTTGGATCTTGGAGGGAGCTGAGCCCCGAGAGCTGCATCTCCACCCAAGTTATATTTCCTATGTTAATCTCCCCCCCATCCATCCAGGTTTGGCTTATTATGAGTTGGGTTTCTTGCAAGTAGATGGGGTAGAATTAAGTTGGGGGTGGGGAATTAAGAACAGGCTGCATATGTCGTCCCAAATTCTCTCTTCATCTGTATGTAAAAATGGGTGTATTAGGTATTATTAAACAGTGCATCTATTCCAACTTCTGTAATGTGTAGAAATCTGTTTGTGCGTTTTGTGTGCAAGGCTAATCTTACCTTACCTAGAATTCCTTTCATCAGCCCAGGCAAATGAATTAGTTAAGAGAGCTCCCTCTTTTGCAATATTATTCCTCCGGTGGTGGTTAATCTTCCTTCATTCTGCAGTGGTGACTTCTTGCAAAGCTTTGATTTAAAAAAAAAGAGGTCACAATCCTGTTTCTAGACAAACTTAAGGCATTCTTGAATTTCAGCTTTGCAGATGCCTCTGTTCATCTCCAGTTGCCTGAATAACCAGTTTCTATTTTGCATCACACAAATCTAAAAAATTAGTTTTATTGGAAGGGGATATTGAATTTGTATAAAATGTTCATTCCCAAAGAGAGAGGGTGTTTAGTTGTACAGGTAGTCCTCGGCTTAGGACCACAAGAGCCCAAACTTTCCGTTGTTAAAGTGAGGCATTTGTTAAGTGAGCTTCGCCCCATTTTATGACCTTCTTGCCTCAGTTGTTAAGTGCTGATAATTTAGTAACCCAGTTGTATAAATTGAATCTGGCTTCCCCACAAACTCTGTCAGAAGGTTGCAAAAGTTGTTGATCACATGACCCTGGGACCGTTATAAATATGAGTCACTTACTAAGTGTCTGAATTTTGATCACGAGATTATAAGGATGCTGCAAAGGTTGTAACTCTGAAAAATGGTTGTATGTCATTTTTTTCAGTGCCATTGTAACTTTGAACGGTCAGTAAACAAACTGTTGTAAGTCGAGGACCAGCTTATATGTGGGAGAGATATTTTTGGTTGGATGCAGATAGCCCTCAATTTACGATCAATGGACCCTAAAAATATGATCCAGCCTTGAAGATCACCTGCTTACAATTTACATTTTTTTACTAACTCCCATAGCAAGGAAGGGGTCTGCTGAACATGGTCAGCTGCCAGAAAAAAAAAATATTGCAAAATCCAGGTGCTATTGTGTAATGACCTACTTTACAGGTGTCACAATTTTCAATCGAAATTGCCGGCTCAATGACGATTATAATTCAACTATTTGTACAGAATTTTCATAGAGGGATGGTATTCAGGTGTGAAATTTAACATTTATCACACTGGTACTCTCTGGGGCTGATGGTGAAGTTGGACAGAATAAGACAGAATAAGTTAATTACTTCCAGAAAGGAAGAATTAGATGAATAGTGGCAGTTTTTCCATGGGATGAAATGAGTTTAGTAATAAACCAAAGCAACATAATGGTCTGGCTAAACTTTCAGTGCTCTGTTTTTAAAATTCAAATGCCGACCGATTCCAGAAACCTTTTCTCTCGTTTCAGAGTTAGTGAGAAAAAGAGTAATACGACTTCTCCTTATGGGAAACTCCCCTTTTACGACTCTCATCCCTTAAGTAACTCAGGGTAGAGTTCAGGCGACTGAATGGAGCTGAGCTCTTACCAGCCAGATGCCCTTCCTGACACCTACGTGGATTCAGAGCAGATACTATTTTTCTTGGCGCCCAGGGAGAGAAATTATCTGTGCTCCCAAGGATTGAGGGAAACAATTGCATATTATTTCACACTGCCAAGCCTTGAGTGCAGGGTCTGAAAACTCATCCTGGCATTTTGCAAAATCTATGAACGCCAACAACTGGAAATAAACAAGCCACATGACAGATAGTCCTTGCCTTATAACCGTTTAGTGACTGTTCGATGTTACAACGGCACTTAAAAAAGTCAACCTGTGACCATTTCTCACACAATCATCGCAGCCTCCTCATGGTCCTATGACCAAAATGCAAATGCTTGACAAAGGGCTCATGTTGATGATGGTTGTAGGTGATCTCCTTTTGCGACGTTCTGACCAATGGAAGTCAATGGAGAACTGCATTCATTTAATGGCCGTGTTACCAGCTTAATACTGCAGTGATTCATTTAATAACTGCGGTGAGGAAGGTCGTAGAATGGGACAAAACTGATTTTGTCTCGCTTGGCAACACAAATTTTGGGCTCAGTCATGGTCGTAAATCCAGGACTGCCTGTAACTCGGGATAGTGAATTCCAAGAGTTTTTTTTTTTTAATATGTTATATAAAAAGATAATTTCATTTGTCCTGCTTCTTCCAGCATTCCATTTCATTAGGCTACCTTTGATTGTAATATTTTGTGAGAAAGAAAATCCTGTCTCCTTTTCCGCTTTATTCAATAAAGGAGCATAATTTTGGGCACTTAAATCCTGTCCCCTCTCACATGCCTCCTTTCCATGCTACAAGGCCCAAATGTCACAACTTTTCCTTCTAGAGAAACCTTTCCAACCTCTGGATCATCTTTGTTGGCTTCCTTTGAACCACCTTTAGCTCTGTTTTTAACCCTTTGGAGTTACAGTGACCAGAAGGGCACACACTGTACAGGTAGTCCTCGCTTAACAACTTGCTGCTCAGCGACCGTTTGGAATTATGACTGACCCTCAATGGTGTGAGCTTGTTCTGGAGTTTCAACAGTGACACACACACACACACACACACACAGACACACAGACGTGGACATGGACACACGTGCACACCACAGTTACCCATTTTCTGCAAAAAGCAAACCAAATAGGGATACATCGATTTGCTTTTAACAATTCCAGCATACTTTACAGCTGTGGTGTTTCCTTATTGACCACTGCAAAAAAAAAGGCCATAAAACTGGATTAGTCACATAAGTGCCTTAACTTAACAACCATCATGACTTTTAAATTTCAGTCTACATTAATGTTGTAAATGAAGGACTTACCTATATGCAAAATGCAGGCACACAATTTAATTTCTATAAAAGCTTATTTAATTCCTGTACCGCCCATCTCACTGATAAGGAGACTCTGGGCAGTTATATGATTATGTTTTTTGGTATTTGTGATTATCCTAATATGCCGTTGGCCTTTTTTTCTCTTTAACCCTTTATTTACCTAATTCCATGCTCACAAAAAAAAAAAAAAAAAATCTGAGAAATTACAAACCTTTTATTAAACCTGAACAATCCCTATTGTGAATTTGAACCCCACACCGTACTAATTAACACCAATTGTGCTAATTCTCCAGAGGAAAAAATCCCTTTAGAATCTTCCTAAGGATGAGAACAGAGATGTGTTCATGTGCTTAAGGATGCTAAGGAACAATTATTAAGGAGGAATTATTCCAAGTGATCTGGACTTAGTCAGAAATATGAATCATGTTTCCATATGCTCACCCTAAGACCTCTCTAAATGCATAATTTAAAATTAATTTTGCAAACAAACACCAATGGATGTATAATAATTGAGCTATTATATTATGGCTCTGATTTTTTTTAATTATCACTGCCTCTTTGAGATTCTAAAAGCCAACTGAACAGAATAACAGAGTTGGAAGGGACCCTGGAGGTCTTCTAGTCCAACCCCCTGCTCAAGCATTATACCATTTCAGACAAATGGTTGTCCAGTCTCCTCTTAAAAACCTCCAAGTGTTGGATTACCCAAAACAAGTCTTTCCACTGGTTAATTGTTCTCAGTGTCAGGAAATATCTCTACATAGTTCCAGGTTGCTTCTCTTCTTGATTGGTTTCCACCCGTTGCTTCTTGTCCTGCCCTCAGATGCTTTGGAAAATAGCTTGACTCCCTCTTCTTTGGGGCAGCCCCTCAGATATTGGAAGACTGCTATTTTCATTAAACACTTTTCATTAAACTAGATATACCCAATTCCTGCAAACATTTTTGTTGTTTTAGCCTCCAGTCTCCTAATCATCTGTTACTGTTCTCTGCATTCTTCCCAGAGTCTCAACATCTTGTTTATATTGTGGCAACTGAAACTGGATGCTATATTCCAAGTATGGTCTTATCAGGGCATTATAAAGTGGTATTAACACATCACGTCATCTTGATCCTAACTTCAAGTGGTAAAATGCAACATAGGAAGGCTTTCAACTTTCAATTTGCTGAAACTTCTTTCAAAGTACAGCTATGTTGGTTGTTTTCAGGTGAATTTTTTCTTTTTTCCCCCATTTTTCCTCTTGGTTAGAATTCCTTCCTTGATTTGTCAGGATGGATATTTTTATTTATTTATTTTATCATGGTATAAATATAAACATGGTTATGAATACATGAAATGGATACATATAAGAAAAATAAAAGAAACAATAGGACAGGGACGGTAGGCACGTTGGTGCGCTTATGCACGCTCCCTACAGACCTCTTAGGAAATGGGTAGGTCAATAGTGGAAAGTCTAAGGTTAAAGTTTTTGGGGTTTGGGGAAGAAACCACAGAGTCAGGTAGATTATTCCAGACACTGACCAGTCTGCTGCTGAAGTCGTATTTCCTGCAGTCAAATTTGGTGCGATTAACCTTGAGTGTGTATCTATTGTGTGGTCTTGTATTGTTATGGTTGAAGCTGAAGTATTCATTGACAGGCAGGTTAATTGACTTCTTAAAGAATAATATCTTACTTTGACTTCTACTGACCATAGTTTTCTTCCATCTTAAACTTGTAGCCATTTCTCTCCAACTGCAGTTTTGCAAAGGACCTTAAAACAATCTTTTTCTTCATTTTAATCCACCTGGTTTGCCACTGCATCTTAGCTGGAGATTGGGGCTGGTTTAAATAATGGAATTTTGACCCAAACCAAGATAAGAATCAATGTTTTAATGTGACCTTAGTGAAATAACTACAATTGAAATAGTCAATAGCCAGCCTAACTGTACCTGCAATCTATGGAATTTCATCTCTAGCCCATTTTTAAAAAGTAAAGAAAATCCCTAATCCTAAACCAGAATCAGGAAAAGAAGGAGCATCTAAGAGATTTGGTTGAGTAAGATTTCTGATTATCCAGCGTCTTAGTTGAAATGAGGAGGGAAAGAGGCCACAAAAGAGAAATTATTACATTGTTGTTGCAACTGTGAGATGCTTCCATAAATCTGTTCATTTGTAAGATTGCACTAAGTCCAGAACTTTTTCAACAAAAAAACCCAGAAGCGATTTTTTTCCCCTAAGAAACATATTGTTAAATCATATCCTAGAATGAGTTGGTGGATTGTAAACAGGTATGCTGCAGGGCCTGACTTTCTTATGATCCCATAAAATGTTTTGATTTGTTTATGGTGTGGCTGGTTTGGAGAAAGCATGTAATGTGAATGCAGCCATTAGAATTTATGATCCCAGCAGGTGGCAGTGCCTGGCGTACCTTAGAATACAGAAAAACATTGGAAGATACCTTGGAGATCTTCTAGTCCAGTCCCCTGCTCAAATAGGAGACTAGTCTATACTATTTCACACAAATGAAGTACCCACGACCTCTGGAAGCAAGCTATTCCACTGATCCATTCTTCCAAAGCTGCAGGAAATTTCTTTTAATGGATGTAAACCAAAATCATTCACTTAATTCACCATTCAAAGTTGCAACAGCACTGAAAAAAGTGACTTAATAACTGTTGCAGCATCCCCACAGTCACATGGTCAAAATTCAGAAGTTTGGCAACTGACTCATATTTATAATGGTTGCAGGTTCCCGGGGTTACTAACCTAACAACTCCAGGGATTCACTTCACGTGGCAAGAAAGGTCATAAAATGGGGCAAAATTCACTAACAACTATCTCACTTAGTAACAGAAAATTGGAGCTGAATTGTGGTCATAAATTGAGTGCTATCTGTATAGAAATGTAAGGAATTAGAGGCATAAGAGGAGATCATGCCAACCATTAAGAGTGGTCATGTATGAAAAGTTGAAACAGGGAACATTGTCGTTACTTTTGCAAGCCGTTTAAATTAAAATTTATTACTTTAATGAAATGCAGCTAGAGAGGATGCAATCCAGGTGGGCCCAGCTGTTGAAAATCTGTTGTCTGCTATATGCTATGCCTTAGATATTTTTATTGTTACTTAGCAAGTACCTATCTGGTTGATCAAAGGTGAAAAAACAAACAAGAGGATGTACAGCGATTAAAAAGAAGAAACAAGCATCATTATTTAGTGCACAGCAAAAGAATAAAATCCAACTTCATGTAAATAAGTCATAGTAGCAAGTAGTAAAAATGTTGTAGAAGATATCAAGATTAAAGACACAGATTACGGGAAAATCTGGAAGAAAATCTAGAAATCTAGAAAATCTTTAACAGCAGTGAACGAAAAAGACTGATTGGCAGAAAGTCAAACTTAGATGGAGGAGAAAATATATCCACAGCAAGTTTTTTTCAACTGTGGAAACTTTAAGACGTGGACTTCAATTCCCAGAATTCCCCAGGCAATCATGAGTGGATTTCAACTCCCAGACTGGGACTTCAATTCCCAGAATCCCCGAGTCAACATGCTTCTGGGGGAATTCTGGGGTTTGAAGTACACTTTAAATAGTGTTGACTAGGGAAATATGAACAACATACAGAGACATTTAATCATGCTTGATATACATGTAAAAAAGCTAAAAAAAAAATCACAATTTGAATACATACATTGATGTGCAGTATTTTAAAGATTAATATTCAATTGAAGCCAGAACTGTTTCTTTCTAGGATCGGTGGATAAATAGAAAAGAGATGCATGGAATATTATCTCAATACATGATTTCTGTAATGAGATTTATATGTACAAAAGTGGAAGGATTCAGCGTTACCTGTCAAGAAGGGATGGTTGGTGAAATTGAAAGAACTCGCTCAGATGAACAAATAGACTTTGATTAGAGAAAGGTTATTATTGACATTCATCAGTTACTTGAAATCTCATATGGACTTTTTGTGTGAAAAAGAAAATAACTTTGTGATTTGTGGTTTTGATGATTACAGGGAGAAGGGAATTATGATGAAATTGGACAGAGCCATTTCATTAGAATTGTATATATAACTGCCAAGAAGAATATCGGAAGGCATATCTTTATATATGCTTTCTGAGGGTTTTTTATTTTGTTTTTATTTTCTATATTTTCTCTTCAACCTTCTTACACATTTGAAGATGCCACTTTAATCATGAATTGGGATCATTAAAAACTTTCTATAAAACATCCTGGCAAAATCAGTGTTTTGGGGTCTCATCCAGGGGTGGGATTCAAATTTTTTAACAACCGGTTCTGTGGGTATGACTTAGTTAGTGGGCGTGGCTTTGTTGTCATGTTATTGGCTGGGCGTGGCCAACTCAACATCACTCACATGGAGGCATGCATCTCCTCGCTTGCCCTCTTATGACTGTGGGGATGCTGCAACAGTCATAAGTGTGAAAAATGGTCATAAGTCACTTTTTTCAGTGCCATTGTAACTTTGAATGGTCCCTCCACACAAGCAAAGTACCAGAAAAGGAGGAGGAAAAAACTCCAGAGATGTCCCTGAGATAGGAAGTCTGGTCCTGCCAAGAATATAATAAGAGTTAGTGGAGAGGCAGTTTCTGTAAGCAACACCAGACTGTTTCCTTCCTGCCTTCCTTACAGGATTAGGCCAGGAATTTCTCCTAACAACCGGTTCTCCGAACTGTTTAGAATGTTAACAACCGGTTCTAGCAAATAGGTGCAAACTGGTAGAATCCTACCCCTGGTCTCATCCAGGGGTGGGCTGCTAGGAGTTCAGGAGGGCCCCTAGCTAAGATTTTGTGCAGTTCAGAGAATCCCCACCCATCCCTCCCCTCCCGGAATACCCACGCAACCCATTTTGGATACAGGTAACTGCAGGGTACGTGTGAAAGGATGAAAAACGGGCCTCCCGGAAGTTCAGCAAAGCCAGAAATGGGCCCATTTCTGGCTTCCAACCAGAAAAAAAAGAAAAAGAAGGGAAGATGGAAAGTGAGAAAGGAAGGAACAATAAGGAAAGAGGGGAAGGAAGAAGGAAGAACGTTTCTGGCTTCCAAAACGGGCTCCCTAGGCGCCTCCGAAGCCCAGGGAGCCCATTTTCACCCCTCCTGGAGGCTGAAGGAAAGCTGACTAGAAGTTGACTAGGCCATGTCCACCAGAGGTGGTATTTAGCAGGTCTGACCAGTTCTGGAGAATCAGTAGTGGAAATTTTGAGTAGTTCGGAGAACCGGCAAATACCGTCTCTGACTAGAGATTTTACAGTATCCTTCCCTGGCCACGCCCCCAAGCTGCGCCCACAAAACTGGAATCCCATCACTGATGCCCACCATGGCCACACACCCTAGCAACAAGGCATAGAACCTGTTGCTAAATTTTTGAAGCCCACCATGGGTCTCGTCTTCGACTTATTACAATGTTTGTGCCCAATTTTTTTTTTTTTTTAATAAAATTTTGTTTTTAGACAAACATACACAAACAAAACATAAAAACAAAAAGCCATCTTCCAATTACATATATAAATTGGTTGTAATTTTTTTGTGCTGGGTCTCATCTTCGACTTATGACCATGTTTTTGCCCAAAATTTCTGTTGCTAACTGAGAGAGTTGTAAAGTGAGTTTTGCACCATTTTATGACGTGTCTTGCCAAAGTGGTTAAGTGAATCTCTGCTGTTGTAAAGACAGTAACATGATCACTAAGTGAATCTGGATTCCCCATTGATGTTACTTGCCAGATCACAAAAGCAGATCACAATGTGACCCCAGGATTACCATGCGACCATCATAAATAGAAACCAGTTGCTGAGTGTCTGAATTTTGATCATGTGGCCGTTGAGATGCAGCAAAGGTTGTAACACTGAGAAATTATCCTAAGTCACCTTTTTTCAGTGCCGTGGTGACTGAGCGGTCACTACTTGTATTTACTTATTGATTAAATTTAAGGGTGACTCTAGGAAGCCGTTTCACCCTGTCTAGAATTAACCACGATCACATACACCAGTAGTTCTTATGACCAATTGCTTAATAATCATTCAAAGATACAATCTACAGCAGGGGTGTCAAACTCTATTTCATTGAGGTCTCCGTCAGGGTTGCATTCAGTGGTGGGTTTCCAAATTTTTTTCCTACCGGTTCTATGTGCATGCGCTTTGCATTGACAGAGGTCTTTATTTGAGCCCTGCGGGCATACGCATAAAGCCAGTAGGAAAAAATTTGGAAACCAGTCACTGCTGTCAACACTAGGAAGCTGCCTGAACTGCCTTCTGGCTCAGGTGAGGCGTGCAATTGCGCAAATCAGCTGAGCTTCGCGCATGCACCCAGGGCTCAAATACTCTGATAATGGTGGTGAGCTGCCTGAACTGTTTTTTTAGCTCAGCTGAGACACGGCAATCAGATGAGCTAAAAAACAAGGAAACATAGGAGAGGTAATGATGGGGGCGGGGCCAATCAAAGGTGGTATTTGCGCTACCAGTATGCCAGAACCAGTTCGAACAGGCTGAATACCACCTCTGGTTGTTTTTGACCTCGGAGAGTATCAGTGGGGAGGGGGGTCTGGGGTTGGGCGTGGCCATGGTGGGCATTTGTCACTGGTTCAAGGTACATTTTTACACTTCTTTCTTTCCACATTTTTTTGCTATAGCCATTTTCCTATCTCTTCTACCAGATGTTACTGGGAAACATTTATTACTTACTCTTCATACTCCAGTAAACTTCTTATTTCTAAATTTTATACCCCGTTGTTTAATAATAAATTGCTTTTCCAAGCAGAGCCTGATATTTCCAGGCTGTCCAGATTTAAGCACCAGATCTTTAGGGATCTATATGACCTGGATCCAAATTTCCAACAGGATTACAACTGTTTGTAGCATCCCATGGTCACATGATCACAGGTGGTACTTAAAAACTGTACTTAACGCATAGCGAACAATGGACTCACTTAATGACCAGAGCATACACTTAACTGTGACATTTGCCTAACCATACTTTGTTCACACACCTGCCACATTCACTTAAAGACTGCAAAAACATTATAAAATCAGGTGAGTCACCTGACTAATCCCTTTTATGACCATTTGTGTCTTACGACGAAAATGGACAGGCTCCATGATGGTCGTAACTCAAGGTCTAACTTAACAATCCAGGTTTTTCAAGGTTAATATCTCCACTTTCCAATAACATCTTGAAAAATGCACCAGGATTTTTGCTGGATCAGAAAGCTGTAGTTTTTTGTTTTTACTTAGGTGAGATTCAGAAATATTTTTCAAAAGTTGCCTTATGTCACAGTTCTTGTTTCCTGGCCTTGAAAAGATGAAATCGTGAAATAGGTTGCTAGGTTTTTCTTAACACTTTTCTGAGATTTTTCTCTCCCCCCCCCCCCCCGATTATCAACCAGCAAAAGAGGATTTTTCATTTCATCTCATTTCATGTTTTGGCTTGTGCAGTCCTTAATGAATATCAAGTCAAGTTTCTCTCCCTTTTCTCCTATCGGTAGCAACACAAAATCTCCCAGATAGCTTTTAGGAAATCACTAAAAATAGAGCTTTCCCCCAAAGAAGAGCGTTCGGTGACACTAGCTGCACCTCTTCTCAGTATTTTTTCACTCCTGGTTTTCACACTTCAAATGGTGCTTGGCTTCTACTGACTTGTGTTGAGCTGTCAGGTTTGCATCTACAAAGTAGAAAGAGAGCGTCCCTATTTCCACTCAAAAATACAATTAAAAGGGAGATTCATGCAGCTCTCTTTCACACAAATGACACAAAAATTAAAACTAGCAACTGGTTTTTCAGTTCACCAAATCTTCCGCCTTTTAATAAGATTTACAGATAGTCCTCGATTTACAACTATTTGTTTAGTGACTATTCACAGTACTGAAAAAAGGGGCTTACAGTCAGTCTTGCACTTTCAACTGTTGCAATATTCCCCACAGCATGGGATCAAAATTTGGAGCTTTGCTAGTAGCTTGCTGGATGGACACATGTATCATCCTTTAATGGTAGTTTAATCTGTTGACTCAACTGCAGTCGACTAGAGATTCAAAGGTTAAGCAGGGAAGAAAGTCTAAGGTTACAAAACAATTCACCTGAAATCAAGCCACAGAAGATATTTATGTCCATTAGGCCTATACAGTATCTCTTAATATAAAAATATGTAACCTGGAATTATAAAATCTGTTAAAAGTTGAGCAGCTGGATCTGATTGAAATATTATTGATGACCACTAGATGGCAGCTAACATGTTTCCTATACCTCTCAGCTGCCCTCTAGTGAGAACACTTGAATATTCTATTCTGTTCTGTTCTATTCTATTTCATTCTATTCCATTTCGTATTTTCTATTGTATTCCGTTCCTTTCTATATTTTTTATTCCATTCCATTCTGTATATTCTATTCTATTCTGTTCTATTCTTCATTCTATTACATTCCATATTTTCCATTCTGTTCCATCCTATTGCATTCCATATTTTCTATTCTATTCTATTTCATTCTATTACATTCCATATTTTCAAATCCATTCCATTCCATCCCATTCCGTATTTTCTTTTTTTTTCAATTCTATTTCATTCTATTCCATTCTGTATTTTCTATTCTATTCTATTCCATTCCATTCCGTATTTTCTATTCTATTCTATTCTATTATTTCATTCTATTCCATTCTCTATTTTCCATTCTGTTCCATCCTATTCCATTCCGTATTTTCTATTCCATCCCATCACATCACATATTTCTGTATTTTCTACTTTACTCTATTCTACTCTTAGTCCTAATCCCAGGGTCATGTGATCGCTATTTCCCAGCCAACTTCCAGCAAACCAAACTTAAAAACAAGCCAGAGAAGTTGGATTCACTAAGAACGTGCTTCATTCAACAACTGCAGTGATTCACTTAAGAACCATTGAAAAAAAGATCATTAAATCAGAAAAAGCTCATTTAAACACTGCCTTGCTTAATGTGAGCTTTGAAAACTTCTGGATGTACAAGTTGCTGATGACTCCTGTTCCAATTTTAGTCATAAGGTGAGGACAACCTGTACTTATTTTATCTAGCAGACATCCTAAAAGCTACTCCCAATTCCCTTCTCAAACTTTTTCTTTCATTATCAAAACCTCTTAATCGGAAAGCTTTATCGAGCTTCAAGAACCAGTTATAAATCCCTTCCTTCAGCCCTATCACAAACTTTGAACAGCTGATAAATGAACAGTCATAACTCAAGGACTGTATTATTAAAAAAATATAGAAGATATTTCAACCAATGACCATTTTCAAATATATTTTTGTATAGGTGGGAATTTTTAAGTCAAGTTGAAGTAAAAATTTAAAATTTTTAGCTGTGGTTGATTAAGAAAAGCAAAAGGTCAAATTCTACCAACTAGATCTTGAATAAGGGTTCCGTGACTGATTAAAAAGGAATAGGAGAGAAAAAACAACAACCTTGAAGTAAGTGAGTTGCATATCATTTCCTTCTTAATCAGGGTTTCCACAATTTTTTTTAAAGAAAATTAAGTTCTGTAACCAGAAAAAGTTTAAACACCACAGATTTGGGCTCGGCATGGTACAGATTTCATGTTGTTTTTGCACACATCGAAAGCTACCTGGGCTCTCTCAAGCTTTGAAGCCCTGGTGTGTATTGCGGTAAGTGTGCCATTTGCTTCCCTCACTCACAAGGTTAAGTTTCTGTTTACTTTTTGTTTTACAGTGCTTATTTTAGCATTTACATTATGTACACAATCTGTTCTGAATGGAACAAATTCAAGCTGGTGTAATAAAAAGGGTGGAGGGGAAGAATTGCTGACAATTTCCTAAATTCTTGGGAAAAACAGCCAGTAGAAGAGGAAGAAACAGATAGATCCAAGATTGTAGAATTGTTGTTGGAGAATTTTTTGGGGTTGTCAGTGTAAAAGGACCAGTGAATAGAGTAGAGTGGAGTGGAGTGGAGAGGAGCAGAATGGAACGGAACAGAATAGAATGAAGAATAGAATGGAATAGAATAGAATAGAACAGAACAACAGAACAGAATAACAGAACAGAGTAGAATAGAGAACAGAATATAGAATGGAACAGAACAGAACAACAGAACATAACATAGAGTTGAATAGAGAATAGAATAGAATATAGAATAGAATAGGAATAGGAATAGGAATAGGATAGGATAGAGAATGGAATGGGAATAGAATAGAATAGAATAGAATAGAATAGAATAGAATAGAATAGAATA